>NPHW01005031.1:0-16777 GCA_002240705.1 Elaphomyces granulatus | reverse complement strand
CAGTCGGACTTAGGTCCTCACAGAGACTTTGGCTCAGTGTTGCGAGTTGAGAGAAAACTGTGGCAACAGTCTAAAATCACCACAACGTCGATAGGCTGGTTGAGGGGGAGGAGGTTAGTTGTCGTTAAATTGTTTAGGAAGCTATTTGCAGCTATTCTTTTACCGAAAGCGCTGCACAAATCAAGTTCTCCGAGATTGTTCTCTGTTCCGTGGCCGGCATAATGAAGCATTACGATGCTGCGGCCGGGAGTATTGGCCGCTTTCTCTAGCAACCGTGATATCTTCGATTGAACTTGAAATCCAGGTATGATCTCGGGAGGGGATAATGTAAATTTCGGGGGGGTTGAAGCCCAAATACCGGGCCAACTCGCCAAAACTTTTCTCATCACGAGCGGCATTCGTATTGTCGTCCTCCCAATGAAAATGCAAGGCAAAGAAATTTGCGTATTGGGTTTCCCGTCGGGAAACCGCCGCTTGGAGAGCGGCTTGGAATTCTGCCGCCGTCAGAGCCGTCTCTGAATCTGACATCGTCATTTCTGCAGAGTAAGGAGAAAAGATTAGTCTAGGGTCTAGTGCAAACTAGACTAGAGAAGAGATATGGATCACTTATTCACCTTATTCAAATATAGGAGGTTCGATGATTACTGGGCACCGAGGAGGAAATGAGTATGATATCAACGAGAATTATTATGTGATATCGATCGACTAGCTGGGGAGGGGTGAGGGTCTAGAGGCCGGGACAGGGCAAGTAAGGTGCGATGTTCCCAGCTCGACGGTTCAAGTTGTAGTGCCAAAACGATGCTTCGATCGTGGCAGCGCGGTTGGTTTTGACCCTAAAAATTGCTGGATGGAGTCAGCGTCGGCCAACTTGGCCGGACGCGTCGTTGGACGTGTATGATATATAGTGATTGATAGCTTCTAGGAAGCTCGGTTATCAGCGTAGTGATGACGAAGCAGATGTAATGTGTCCAAAACACGTTGATTAACATATTGATTAGCCTCGTACAGTATTGTACATAAGTACAAGATCCGAGGGCTGTTCTTCGATGGGAGCAGGGTGGAATTCTATTAAATACATAGAAGAAAAGCTCTATGATATGTTAACTACAGCTGCAGGTACATGCATGGATGATGCAAGAAAAGAAAGTCACTATTAGCGCCCATTTTCGCCGATAACTATAAATAACATTGAAGGGTACCGGAATAAAGGATTTTTCCAGAATGCTTGTTCGTACATATGATATTGCGGATTTTGCCGAGATTGCAACAAGGGTTGTTCCATAAAATAATAATTAATGGAACAAAGGAATTATTTTTAGTCTAGTTTGCACCGACCCACCCGTGCTTAAGGAAGCAAGCTTGGCGACGACTAATAAGGAATTATTGATGCAAGTACTTCCAGAGAGCGCATGCACACATTTTAAGGATCAAATTTGAAATTCCAGTTAGTGTATAACTATCTGTTTTCTTTTCTTTTCAATCGAATGAAATTTCTTTTGTATGTAGTAAGCTAGGTACTATCATAGGGAATATTCAATAGGGTAGCATATTCAGGAGCAATGACTGCACGAATTTCCTAGTATGCATATATACTGGTTTTTCTCTCCCATCATCTAGCAGTGCTGCTGGTGCTTCATATGATAAAGTAGCAATCTATACATTAGTAATTACCTAAGTAAGCTTGCCAAAGGGAATACATGTTTGAAACCCCTGTTACAATTACGGCTTCACTTCTTTCTCTTTTATATCAGAAAGCAATTTCCCATTGAAAGAATTCGCGACAGATTTAACACCGGCTCTCTTGTAATCAACAAGGCAACGTACCACATATGCAAATGAGAAAGCCAGTACTGCGAGGCCTGCTATCGCCTCGTTGGTGAATTGAAATGTTTAAAAGAATGGCGCCAGCGCGTCCAGGCTACACAGGACTACTAAAAGAGAGCGGTGCACGGTTTGTTAAAAGTAGCAAACTCTGCTATCATGGCTCTTATTTAAACTAGGAGGAATGAAGTGGGAGAAATGCCCTATAGGAGGGCCAAGAAGAGGCGAAGCAAATCACAGGTGAACCTGACTCAGAGGCAAAACAATACTCTGGAATTAGGAATCCCAAAGATGCAATGAACAGAGCTGTTCCATCGCATGGGATGGGGAAACAATATTACAAAGACAGTGAGCAACCGAATGGAATCCTGAGGCAGTTCAAAGCTGCGCCCCGAACACAATGGCCCGATTCGATAGTAATGGCTCCCAAAAAGGACCATGCTAAGTAACAGATAAAGATCCACCCTCAGTGGACTACACTAGGGACACGAGAACCCCAAGACGGCTGTCCGAATGTTCCACGTGGAGATGCAGGGCTTCCCTTTGTAGGATTTGATGAGTTTGATTTTTTAGATCCCTGGGATGCATTGAAGATTGCGGGGGGCTCCCTTGACTTCGTATTTTTCCTGGGCCTAAAGTTTGAGGATCCCCGTTGGCGCGGTCTATGACTTCCTCCCTTTTTCGGTAAAGTCACCAGCTTTAAGTTCTCCCATCCTGGGAGGCGAATCGATATCTGGAGGTTTCCAGAACTATCTTTCTCTTGTAACCCAATTAAGAATGACTCGATACTAAGGACCTGCATTGGTTTTAAATACTTCGAGCGTAATCTCGTCGGTGGTGGCAGTGCCGCACGCCAGGCAGCAGGAGGCGCCATTATTGGCACTCGGACTACCGGCAAAGAGCCAGCTTCGCGATCTTCAAACATCTCCTCCTCCTCCTCAACTTCCTTCGATGTAACCTTCCCAACATCTTTCTGAGGCTCGCTGTCGGCATTTTGAGGAAAAGAAACCGCGGCTGATGAAAGTTGTGACTGGACATCTAGGGGCTCCTTAGTAGCAGAAGCTACAGCCAAAGAGTGCTTCTTTTCAGTTGAGCCCTTTTTGCCGAAGAGGACGTTGATTTTCTCTTGCCACGTACTTGCAATAGGCTGCGGAACAACACGAGGAGGCGTTGCGGCCGCCATGGAAGCAAAACTTGCTGGCTTTGAGATAGTAGGACTAGTCTTTGGAGGGAGCTTGACGACAGGTTTTGGAGTTGGAAGGTGAACTAGCGGCCGATGTGAATCTCCAGTAAAGGCAGGATGGCTCGAAATCTCCTCTGGGGGGGGAGGAGATGGGCTTCCCGCACGTCCATCTTCTGTGCCCACTGAGCGCTTTGGTGCCTCAACTGTAGGAGGAAAGAATCGAGAACCTCGACCAGTGACGTTGGGAAAGGGACGTGGGTGATTGTCAGCAAATGGTAAGGCATCCACAGTATTATCGAACGCATGGAGCGGTGATAGCGGCCCACCGTTATCATTAGTTCTAGCAACACTGATAACTTGTCGTTGGCCAGCCTGGTCCCCAGTCCGTACTTGACGCCAAGTCTCATTGAAGCTGATTTGCACAGAAGAAGGCCCGTCATCGCGTCTTGCCGTAAGTTCGCGGCGAAACCTCTCACTGTCTTCTGCATCTTTTTTGGCGGCAACCGCATGAAAATTATTCCATGCAGTGGTTTGATCATTCCGACGAGATTCTTGTGGCCGATGACCCGGTTGAGTGACGGGAGGTCCAATTGGACCAGGCCTAGAAATTGGATTCAAGGGTTCATAGACAGGATGTCTTGTGTCTGGCGCTTGCAATGGCGTTAATGATGACTGGTTCTCTGGTGCAACCCTTGAGGAGCTAGGAAATGGTTGTGGGCCACTCATTCTCTCTGCATTTGTTGATGGCGGGGTAATATGCGGTTGATCGGCAAGGCTGAGATGACCACGCAACGGAATGTCTTTTGGTGGGAACCCGGAAAGATTTCGGTCAAAAGTACCATTACCTAATGTCTTATCGTTGCTTAAAGGTTTCCAGGGATTGGCACTAGTGGTGGTATGACTCCCGAGCTTAGATCCAGTCCCCCACGGAGAATATGAGCTCGAGGGGTTCAGGTTACCTCGCCACTGAGAGCTTTTCTCATCTGTTGTTTGTTCACAATGTTGCTCTTGACTTTGGGGATGAGAAATCTCGGTTGTTGGCAATAAACCATCTGTCTTAGTTCCGTCGAGTTTTGCGTCCCGAGCTGGAGAAGGAGCACGTCGGCCGTGGGTCCCAGTTATAGCGGGTTTTTCCGCTGTTCTCTCATTTACAGTAACTAGTCTCTTCACAGACTCGGGATGGTGTACTTTCATCATACCATACTGTTTAGGCTCTCCAGTAGGCTCTGGAACCGGAGGTTTAGGGGGTGACTGGACAACAGGGTTCGCAGTAGTCGGAGTGGTAGCGGTAGCTTCTTTTGACTGAACTTTCGCGGTAGCCTGTTGCTCCTGGGGTTTTGGCTTCTCCTTTTCCGGAGGCGGCCCCAAAGCCTCAAGTTTCAATCGGATACGCTCACGTCGCTCAGCTTCTTCCCGTTCCTCTTGCTCTAGCCGCCGCTGCCGAGCCTCAAGCCTCTTTTCTTTCATAATACGTTGCTGCATAGCAATTGGATCTTCCTCCGGAACCTGAGAGACTATCGCGGGCACTTCAGGTGCTGACGATCCAGTGGTTTGAGGCGCGCCGGGAATAGACGGTTGAGGCATACTGTTCGCATTTGTTGAAGTCCGTGGCTGCCAGGCTGACCCGGCAGATTGCTGATTAGGCGATAATCCTCGAGTCATACCTCCTTTAGAATAGGAGATATCACGAGGAGACATAGGTCGCTCAATTACCCCGTTCACTTGCGAACCTCGGCGAGAATCATTGATTTTTGCTGGTATATCAGGTCGTCCTAATGACATCCGACGACCAAAGCTTCCACTCCCCCCACTGACGTTAGATGACGTGCGCCTTCTGGTCCAGTGGGCACCATCCTGATTACTTGTTCTATGAGTTTGGAAGGCAGGTGAGGGTTCTGCTGGTCCCGAGAATTCAATATGACTTGGCCTCTGCAATACGGATGGCGTTCGTAATTGTTGTTCATACTTCGGCAGGCCATTTCGGGTATCCGAGACAGGTTCGTAACGACCTGACTGAGAATTGTATAATTCCCGGGGAATAGTGTGCTGACCATCTCTCCAAGAGCGGTTAAAATCATCTGCTGCAATCTCCTTTGCAGGAACTGGTCCAGGAACACTTTCCTGCCCATGAGAGTCTTTTTGTGGGGGACGACTTGCGACCTGTGCCTGCTGAACTGGTGGATTCACTGGTGGGACTTTGTCCACAGGCGGCAGAGTAGCCCAAGGAGACTTAACAGGCACAGGAGCTGGGGTCTTTGCTGTCAATGTTGGCTTATCATTTGACCCTTTCAACAGGTTTGAAGCTTTCGCTTGTTGTTGCCTTTCTGCGTTCGCACCAAGTCTCAAAATGGTGGCATTAGGCCCTACTGATGTTGGAGACTTTGACCCAAGGACTTTATTAGAATCATGTGTAGCCGATTGTTCCATAGGTGGCGGAGCATCTTTTATCTCCTTGCACGTCTTGCTATCTTGGGCTGGTGCAGGAGCATTTTCAGTGTGCGTAAGGCTAATCTTCGTGCCATCATTCCACTCGATCGTCTCAGGTGCCCAATCATCCTCATCATCATCGATATCTGCCCATTTTGCCTCCGTCCCACTACCGTCTTCTTGAATACGAGACGTCATGTGTATTCCGTATTGTTGCTTTAACTCTTCATCGGTAAGATGCTTCGAAGGTGGGGGTTGCGCGGCTAAGTAGACACACAATTAGCGAATTATATAAGGAGGCAAGATAACACTAACGTCGATTCTTGTTCCAAACTTGAATTGGATCCGGGCTGGCTCCACCATTCTTTATTCCACGAGCCATAGGTTTGGATGTCGGATCTCGTAGGACACTTGTGGACTTCGCCACCAAGCGTGGCCTTGTGCTTGGTTGTGAAGAGGCGCCTGAAGAGGTGGATAATGGAGGTACTGCACAAGATTAGAATTGTTTTCAAAAGTAGTTTTGTGGAATAGACTACCTTTGTCGCCTATTTTAGAAGTGGAAATCGAGCCTGGGGCCTTTGGAACCGAAAACTTGGTGAATGAAACCGGTTTGAATGGTGTAGGCTTTTTAACTGAACCAGTACGTGTATGATGCCTGCCATCTGTTCGACTTGTGTCTGATTCCGAACCTCCCAAAGACCCAGCATCTTCTCCACCATCCGACGTCGGTGTAAGGCCGTTCAGTTCAAGCGCCCTGCTTGCAAGCAAAGCAGGGCCCTGTCTACCGTTGTCCTGTGCATATTAGTAATTTCGTCCTGTTACAGTCACTCTGCGGCGTCGGATAGACTTACAGTGGGCGTAGGCCCCTCAGGCTTCCCAACCTCAAGTATGTCTGTTAGAGATTCACCATGCAGAAGTTGCAAATTCGTCAGTCTCTCGGTTTGCGCGTTGATAGCGATAAGTTTAAACTCCCCCACGTCCCCTCTAGCAGATTCTTTGTCTGGTTTACTCGCAGGAACGTCGGAAGGCGAAGGCTCGCCGCCCGACCGGGTTTGGTTTACCACATCGTGACGGCTCTGCTCTGCCATGCCAATGCTTGAATCTGATTAGGCAGATATCAGCAATAGAGGCTTCTCAGAAAATGAGGAGCCGAAACGAAGGAAGGAGTAGGCTATCACTTTTGTATGTGCGTAAAGGGACAGGAAAATATCAAGAAAATTACCTATCGTCAAGTATCAAGAATCGTCACGTCGAACTGTTGGCTCAGCAGACAGATCCTTCGGATGAAGAAGGGTCAGAGGAACCAGATGACACGCTGCAGATGGAGCCCGACCTGCAAGGCTGAGAGTGGCTGGGGACTGTCCGTAGCCGGAGAGATCGTAGAAAGGTTTAGAGCGCCGTAGGTCGATCCCGGCGAGGTTGAGGGAGGTCTGTTTATGTAGAAGTTATGATGGAAGTGGTGGACCTGGTTCAGGAGCGGCAAGTAGCCCTGTCGAGGAGAGCTGAGGTGGCCACTTTGGGTTAGTGCGGAACGATTAGGTACATATGTAGAGACGTGGGCGATTAATTATTTTTAGGTTCTTTTACAGTGTGGCCGCAGCAGACAGATTAATAAGGAGAGTAGTAGTGCTACGTTATACATATTTGAAAAACCTGTTGTGACAAATGGCCGCTCGCCACCCAAAAAATTAAATAAATGGTTTAATTGAGATTTATCGGATGCTTACAGGACTTATGACCCCAAAGCCAGAGTATGGCACCCGATATATATCATGACCTTGGATTTCTATGTTTTTCTCCCCGGATGATCCTCAGCGTCAATCTTCCCATATTTGTAAATGATGCGCAGGAGATAAGTTAAACTTTGATCTATCGTGTCACGATTCTTAGTTCACTAATATGTACAGCACCTAATTTTAATTATCTCTCGTCTTAAGCAAGCCTAGTGCGGGTTGTTCTTGTGATGACCTGTAAGATAGAATGATTAGCCACCAGCCAGGGACTAGATTTTGTATCATCTTGGGAGAAACATACGGAGGTGGTAGTAGTAGTTCATTCCGTAGCCGAGAAGCATCAGACCGCCAATGACATGGACCAGTGCTTTTGACTATAATTAGCAAGAGCGAAGCGTATGGATTGCCTGATGATAGTACATACGCATGGGGGAAGGGTTCTTCCCGAAATAACGAGCTTGATACCGTTCAAGAAGGCCAGATGGATTAGGCTCGGGCGCAGGGCCCCGAGGGAGGCTCGCGTAAAAGTTAACTACGCGATTCATACGGGCAGCATCTTGTGCAGCGCCAATTGCCTTTTAAAGGTCAGATATCCCCATGTCCATTAAGAAAGTCACGTCAAACATATCGAGTGTTGTCGATTTCAATAAAACGGATGGAAGGGATGAACATGACAGGCATGGACAGTGACCAATACTCACATTTGGCGATGCAACCTATTTATAAGTTAGTAATATGCCAGTAGACAGTTAGGCTTGTGGTTTTCCTTTCTTACCTTCGGGGGAATCAGGGTTGAAAGTGCTCGACGAGTGATGAAGCTCATCTTGTCAGATCTGTAGGAGGTTAGCGTCATTGAAACTCATAAATACTAGGAACAAGAATGGCAGAGGTATGGTTCGCATGCCTTGCCTTATATTTAAAAGCGCTCACACTTGAGTTGGAAGTCGTGATGGAGAAGACAGAACTTGCCCTGGAACTTGAAGTGAGAGTCCGGTGGATCCCGTTCAAGGTGCATATGTAGCTAACCGCATTCAGGTATCGCCTCAGTTCCCGCCGATGTCCCAACTTCCTCGATCGTATGACGGTTTCAATTACTATTATTCTATTATGTCTCTCATGAGAGCGCGAGGCTCTGCCTACATTCGGGTGGGCAGGCTTCCCCCAGCGCCCCCTACGGTATTTGCTAGAATGCTCGCTCAGGCTCCTGTGAAAACTACACCCTCTGATGCGCCAACTACTCCCCAAAAAGAAAGCTCAGTGATCAACAAGGAAAGCTCCTCAGAGTCAATGGCTCGTCACCAGCCAGATTACGATGCAATTGTTGACCATGCTACATCGTACGAGTCCTTTGCGTTTTCCACGTCCCTTACTGACCTTCCGTAACAAGGACCTTCTCTCCCGTCCCGAAACGTGTGATGGACGGCAGCGAACCTGGTGAGGTTGTGGCTGCCGCAGTACTCTCCGGAGCACCAACGGACCTTCAGGCTCGAACCGTAAGGTAATGGGAAGTCCAAGAGGAATCTGCCGTTTCTCGCTAACCACAAATGCCATGTAGAATTTACCGACCTTCGAAACCTGCAACCCAGTCTGGCACTTGGCATAGTCATCATTGGCGGATGGACTGGGATCGCTTGCAAAAGGGCCATCGATGGGAGAACCCTCTCATGGGCTGGCAGTCGTCTGCCGATTGCATGCAGGGTACTCATTTGAGCTTTAAAACAAGGGAGGATGCGATCTTGTTTGCGCAAAAGCAGGGCTATGAGTATTTTGTTCAGGAACCCAATGAGCGCAAGTTTGTCCCCAAGGCATACGCGAATAACTTCCTTCATGAACCAAAGAAAATCAAGCATATCAAGACTAAATAGAGCTGCCAGCTTTCCCTTGCGGTATTATGTATATAATAGCTGAGGCTTTTTATTATTTCCTCGTAATGTCAATGTGTTCTGTGGTTTAATTAATGAACAAATTCCTCTTTCAACTTTTCAACAAAATATGTATACATGAGGCCCAACACTGATCATGAATACTGCACTTGAGAATTCAAAAAATTTTATCATATATATGATATAGTACATGCCTGTGCAATCATACCGTGCACCTAGGTACCTGAGGCTACTAATCAGGCTACCTGCCTCACGAGGCAAAAACTACCTATATATGTCCCCGCAACCCCACCTACATAGAAATTATCCAACATCTGGAATTATTAATATCGGCCTTTTCTCTTTAGCTTCCTTAGCCTCCAAGCCGGATGGTGGCTTCTGCGATGGAACGTTCTGAGACTCTGGACCCAAGCATTGCTATTCTCCGCAAAATTCTTACATCCGAATCTGAATCCCTAGCAAGGCGATTCCGGGCCCTTTTTTCTCTTAAGTACTTTGCCTCCCTGAAGCCGCCGACCGTACAGACTCTACCGGCAATACAATCTATTGTAGCCGCCTTTTCTTCGCAGTCGGCTCTTTTGAAACATGAGCTCGCATATTGCCTCGGCCAGTCCAAGAACCCAGATGCCGTTTCTTATCTTCGACATGTCCTTGTGGATCGTGATGAGGATACCATGTGTCGACACGAGGCAGCAGAGGCTCTTGGAGCTCTAGGGTACCCGGAAAGCTTGGAAATTCTCAAGGGAGTGAGAGATGACGAAAATGAGTCAGACATAATCAGAGAAACTTGTGATATTGCAATCGACAGAATCTTATGGGAGACATCAAAAGAACGAAGGACGGAAAGGTTGAAGCCCAGGTCAGTGTCTAATACAATTCTCACATTACATGCAGACTACCTCATGCATTTTTTTATTCCAGTGACTTCACGTCTGTCGACCCTGCCCCACCCCTTCCTCTCTCTTCCGAAGAACCTTCGATTCCAATGCTGGAAAGCATATTGCTGGACACAAACCTTTCACTTTTCCAAAGATATCGCGCAATGTTTGCTTTGCGTGACCTCTCCTCACCCCCGGATCTACCTACGGCAGTTCCTGCTGTCCAAGCCTTGGCCAGAGGACTTCACGACAAGTCAGCCCTGTTCCGACATGAAATAGCTTTCGTATTCGGACAACTATGTCATCCGGCATCTATACCTAGTTTAACAGCCACACTTAGCGATTTAGGCGAGGTTGGCATGGTACGGCACGAGGCCGCCGAAGCACTTGGAAGTTTGGGTGATGAGGAAGGTGTAGATGAGACTTTGAGGAAGTTTTTGAATGACCCTGAACAGGTAGTAAGGGATAGCATCATAGTAGCTCTCGATATGGCGGCGCATGAAAAGAATGGCGAAAAAGAGTATGTGTTGATTCCGGAAACAGTCTCCATAGCATGAGCGTGTTCCACAAAAAAAAAAATAGATTTAGCGAGCTGATTATCACTTCTTTCCTCTCGAGTCTCACAAGTATTCCAGGATGTTCAAACATTTGGCCTTTTCTACCTATCCTCAGTTATTAACTCAAGGTTAATTGATGGATCCCTAACTTTGAATCTATTATTAAATTAAAATTAGTACTATGCATAATGAATAATGTAGGACATGTTATTTTTGGAAGCCTGGTATGTATGTAAGGCGTTAAGCGCGGCTAATCCCAATCCCCTAAGCGCTAGTGGTTGGATCAAACTTTCAAAGGGCGGCAAAGTCATACTACGCGTGAGATAAACCCTGGGAGCCGAGTCTCGCAGTTAAGCGACACACCATGGAGCATCCTGGGGTGCAGATGGTCGTCAACGGCCATCCGCAGTCTCAGACCTATGGCCATAGCGGCAAAAATGGGGGTTCACAGCGTATGGCGAGACCGCTGTCGGTCGATGTTGCATTACAGTATTCCCCGATGACAAGTTCCCCTATATACGGTCTAGGTGTGTTTGATTAAATTCCATTCTCATCAACTTTCCGCTCATATGCTATTAACTAGATTCGATACTCCGTCCTAATGTAGGTCGGTCTTCTTACACGACTTCGATTAGCCATTTCCGTCCGGCAGGGCAGGATATCATTCGTGACCTTGACAATGAAATGTGTTCTGGAGGGGACCCGTTGGAGACGACTCGAGAGTACTTGCAACATCTGCTTAACAGCGAGAAGTTAACGGAATTGTATGAAATATATGGTTTTATTTGATGTTTTCGGCTTACCGTGAACGTAGTCAATTCTCGATTCCATCTGGTACCAAGAGCCTGGACCTCTCGCCTGATGATAACTCGATTCGTTCCAAGCTGGGCCCGTTTGCGAACATGGTACTCAAGGCGACTAATGTTGCCTTTCGTTGTGAGTCTCCTGCCACCCCCACTTGCCGGCAGTTCTGATGGGATCGCAAGATCACAACCCGGGTTTCCAATCCAAAGATGTCGCTACTCCGCAGAAATTTCTTCCTACTCCTGTCTCCACGGCCAAATTAGCCTCATCTCCCTATGAGCATTCTAATGTCGAGAAACGATCGCCGGGAACAACTCAGCCTCTAGCAAAGGAACGATTGTTGAAGCCTGCCGTGGTCGTCCCTCCGATATCTCAACCTTCTGATTATGAGTTGCTCGACGACCGTTGGTCAACAAAGAGAAGAAAGTTAAACTCCGATGGTGAAAATAACCTTGCGATGCTCCGGCTCAAGGATCAGAAGGAGGAGGCAGATGTTGCATTGTTAAGATTGCAGGACCTTCTGCATGAAGTTTTTGAGGCCGAGGACCAACTTGAGCCTGACACGTCATCTCTAAATGCAACGAAAGGATCAAGCGCAATATTCAGAGCTACAAATTCATTAGAAGTGACAGGAGCTATCCTCAGCTCTGAATCCCACAGCCGTCTTCAGAAGGCTATTCAAAAGGTTTTGAGCTTTGGAAGGTTGCAGGATATCCCATCTGAATATTTGGATCGAATCCAGAAGCTCTGCGAAGGTTCCATTTTGTCTGCCCAGGCTCCAGATTTGAAATTAGATGACCCTTCGAATGAAAGCGAATGTAGGGATTGGCTGGGGAAGGTAGAAGATGTGCACAATGCGTTATTGGCGATTGGTACGCTACTCCAAACAATGTCCGGCCGGCAAAGTGAAAGGGATTTATGTCCGGAGGATCTTATACAAGCTATTCCAAATGCTCTCAACCAAGTTTTTGATCATTCCGTTATTCCAGCTGTTGAATCTCGCGCTAACGATAAAGACCCGCGCTTTTTTGAGTTCTTCTCTCGGGAAAAGAAGGTTGTTGGAAACATCACTCATCAAGCTAAGAAAATCCTTACTCTTCTAGCCAACTTTCTCTCTAGAATTGATGTCTCCGAAGGAGTAGTCACTGCCACGGAATTTCTTGCTACAAAATTGATTTTTGTTGAGAATGCTCACAGCGATAAAGAGTCTGCCATCGGCTACCAGAAATATGAAGCTGTTCGGCGTGCAGCAATGGATGTGCTGGCTAAGGTTTTTTCGCGATATCCATTACAGCGTCCCTACATTCTGGACGAAATCCTCATTTCTCTGGAGAAACTTCCGTCTAGTCGCCAAAATGCGAGGCAATTCAAGCTAACTGATGGAAAGAACATTCAACTTCTGACGGCATTAGTTATGCAGCTCGTTCAGACTACAGCCTTGGACGCCCCCCACTCACACTCTAAAAAGAAGCGTCGGCTACCAGTGCCCATAGAGGATGATGATGATGAGCTTGTAGCGGATGGTAAGGTTGAAGATCCATATCATTCTGATGAAGATAAGGCAGAATCTCCAGTGTCACTGGAACGTCTGGCTACTCGAGTGGATACGCTGTACGACAACGCGGTGCGAAGTGCACAGTATATCGTCAAATTCATAGTCCAACGTGCAATGACTTCAACGAAAACTGGCGACCAACCCTATCGAAATATTCTCGATCTTTTTACTGAAGATTTAATTAGTGTCTTAGGCTCCACCGACTGGCCAGCGGCAGAATTGTTGCTACGCATACTTGCCTCGCACATGGTCGGTATCGCAGAGCTTGACAAGAGTACAGCAATAGCCAAAAGCATGGCCCTTGAGCTGCTGGGTTGGATGGGCTCTGCTATCTCGGATCTTACTACGACTGCTCAACACTTAATCCCGGCGATGGACGAGGCTGGAGGTGATCTCACTGAGTACCTCCGGCAAATATTCGAAGATTTCTTGAGGCACGCGTTACACCCCCGTGATCTGATCATTGCGAATGGTCCATACCGAATTACCCTCGAGTATATGCACGATCGCGATCTCGACAGTTGGCATCTTAGTAGCGCACGTGGCTACTATCTTGCTCAATGGGCCAAGTCTGTCTGCTCTGCTTCCAACGACAAGGACGAAGCGACAGACAGAGTGCTAGCTATTCTCTCAAAGATGTTGGCGGATTCGAGGTGGTTAGAGACTCATACGTATGTAGCTTGTCCCACACTGTTCATGGGTTTGCTGATACCTTTAGTATTTTCGATAATGTTTCAACCTCTCATGGTAAATTCGCTTACGTCCTGACTGTTTTAAATATGGGTTTCTGTAAAGCCTTCGATACGATTCTTAAGGTACTCTTGAATTCCATCACTAGTGATCAAGCCAAGATTCGAAGCCGTAGCTTGAAAAGTGTAATAGCTATGCTCGAAAAAGACCCGAGCCTCCTTGACAGAGATTCTTCCGTGATGCACGTGATTCTTAGATGTGCAACTGATGCGTCGCCTATGGTTCGTGATTCTGCTCTTTCTTTAATTGCCAAGTGCATCACTTTGAAACCGGGGCTGGAGGAAGAAGGATGTAGAGCCATTCTCGCTTGTGCAGCTGATCCCACGGCTGGGGTTAGAAAACGTTGCATATCGCTTCAGAAGGATATATTTTTGAAGACTACAAGAAAAGATTTAAAGTTTGCAATCCTTGATACCCTTCTTCAGCGAATAAGTGACTTCGAAGAAGGAGTTGCTCTCTTGGCTCGTCAGACTTTCGAAGAGATATGGCTTGTACCATTTCACAGCTCTATCGACTCTATCCAAGATGCACCAAAACTCAAGGTAGCTCTCGGAGAGCAGGTTTCTCTTATCGTTCACCTAGTGCATAGGAGCGAAACAGCTGTTGACAGTGTCGCAAATTTTTTGAAGAAGATTCTCTCCGACAGTCCGAAGTTGGCTTCTCCAAACTTTAAGGTATGCAAAGCGATGGTTGCCAACATGTTTGAACATGTTGTCGATGACTCCGAGTCTTCAGAGAAGCTTAATCAACAAGCTCTTTTGCAGACGATTACGGTGTTTGCAAAGGCAAATGCTAAACTCTTCAGTCCGGACCAACTGGAAACCATTCATCCCTACATCGGTCACCTGGTCACAGCAGAGGATTTATTTCTTTTCAGATCAGTAGTAATAATTTATCGTTGTGTCCTACCTTATCTATCCTCAGCACACAATACCCTTCTGAAAGAGGTGCAAAACGATCTTTTCAAGAGCGTCGCAAAACTAGCACGAGCGGAGTTGAATGAAGTTATGGCGTGCCTATGGACAATAAATGGAGTCCTGCAAAACACTGAGAGGCTAGTCAAACTTACAATATCCGTTTTGAAAGGGATCCATCAAGCCAGGGATATCGATCTTTCTGATACCAGTAAAACAGATGTGCTTGCTCGCGCCCGAAGCTATGTGCGAATTGCTGGGTGTGTTGGACGATATTGCGATCTCGAAAAGTATGAACTACACTTTAAAACTGCATTTTCTTCATGGAAAGGGGGTTCAGTGGCCGGCTTACTGATTGATGCTATTCTCCCTTTTGCCCATTCTAAACAGCCGCTTGAATTAAGAACCATGTCTCTTGAAAGCTTGGGATCTATATGTCAGTCGTGGCCCGCGCAATTTGGCCGGGAAGAGCCAAGACGAGTTCTATCGTCTGTGTTCAGTGAAGACAACGCGAGCCTGCAGAATATTGTGTTACGATCATTTGCCGAATTTTTTGCCATTCAGGAAGGGAAGTCAGAGAAACTTGTCCAGCCTTGCGCGGAAACCGCGGACCAAAAGAGCTTGACCAGATTAGGAGGCTCACTGAAAGCTAGCGACAATGACGGTGCTGCCGCGTTGATAGCTCAGCACTTTTTGCAGGACATGCTTCGAGTTGCACAATCAAGGCAGGATTCGTATGCTTTAACTGCTATCGAACTTATTGCAAGTATTAACCGACAAGGACTTGTCCATCCCAAGGAATGCGCTGGTGCTCTTGTCTCACTAGAGACATCGACAGTGCCGGCTATTGCTAAGGTCGCTTTCGAGACCCATAAACTACTTCATCAGCAACATGAGTCAATGTTTGAGAGAGAATATATGAGAGCTGTCCAGGATGCTTTCTGTTACCAAAAGGATATTGTTGGTGATTCTACGGGAGCCCTCGCGCGCCCCTATGTAGCGAAGCTTGCACCGCTATTTGATGTTGTAAAGACTAGTAATAGTCGATATCAGAAGAAATTTCTTTCTAATCTTTGCTCGAAAGTTAATTTCCAGTTGAAGGACCTGGATATTTCGGGGAACCCGCCAGAACAGCTTCTTCTCGCTAGATTCGTGTCTCAAAATCTGGCCTTCTTTGAATATGGTCAGGTGGCTGAGCTTCTTTCAGCTATTTCCTGCTTGGAACGAATTGTTGCCGCAACTGGTACTATTGTGGCTCATGCGATAGAAACCGAGATATTCCTAACCCCAACCCCGATTGAACCACTGAATAGTAATGAACAGAACGTCCTGCATCCTGAAGTTAATATTATAGGGCATGACACGTCATCGCAACTTGTCAATGCTGGGACGTTACGACAATTATCGACTGCGGCGGCTATTCTTTCGATGCTATGGGAAGCTCGGTCTTATCTTCGACGCCTTTATGGGGTGAATGCCCACGTCCGACAGAAAGAAGGGAAGGCAGCCGTAAAAGAGCTAAACAAGACGCCGAATAAAATCCATGGAGTCAATGGAGATAAGTTTTGGGATGCAATCTCCAAGAACATGGCGTCCTTGGACAGTCAAGAATCCATGTTAGAAAAGTGTCATGAATTTGCCACCTTGCTTTCGATCGATGATGAATTGAAAGTTGCTGCGGATGATGATTTTGACCGTGATAGCCCTGATGACGGTGCAGGTGTCGACGAAACAGCTACTCCAATAATAGCCAATGGCAACAAACCCAGCAAGCGGAAGAACCCTGCCTCTTCTGGGCCTCCATCTAAGCGGCCAAAGGGGAAGGGAAGAAGCGGCGGCGGCGGCGGCAGGAAGCGGGCTAGTACTGAACCTGAATATTCTCTAGACTGGGTTTGAATCCAGTGTTTTTTTTTTTGACTGTCGCATGAAGACTTTATGTGGCGTTCGGAGATCTATCGGTGGGATTATCATCTTGGAGCAGGTAATTCCAGGCGGGGGGTTGTGTTGCCTTTTTTTTTTTTTTTTTACGCGCATGGCCTGCACTGTATTGTATCTCGAACTCGGATGCATTTTCATGGCGATATTGATTACGGATCCGATTTAAATACGGGTTGAGGGAAAGTATGGTTAATGTTTTATCTATCATCTTTATTGGGATGCATAGAAATAAATATAATAACTAACCCATAATCGAGACCTCAAAGAGGTCCCTCTACTATAGTCTCTATGGTCTATTTATCTATACTATATTAGGGCTGCTCCCGATACGATA
>NPHW01005027.1:0-13783 GCA_002240705.1 Elaphomyces granulatus | reverse complement strand
TCTGTATTAGGACGTATTAAATTAGAAACGGCTTACAAACTGTCTTACCGGTAAGTCCATCTAAAGACTGTATAGCAGGGATGGCCCCGGAAATATGTCAATTTGGCAACAAACTGAGAATGGTACCGTCATAAACCAGTAAATTTCGTTTATTTCAGCGATGACGTATATGTACCTATCATACTAGGGCCCAGCCAATATTACCCCAGAAAATAGCTTAATCTACTAGTTCCATGGCCTCAGACACCAAAGCCCCGGCCTCCTAATCATCATCAACCAAGTACTTGTGGGAGAATTCCGTCACGGACTCACGGCAGTAGTTTACCGCCCTTGTTTTGGGGGATTGAGGCTTGGGGGTAAATTTCAACCCCTGAAATAAACCTCATAAAGGGGGGGTTTCGGAAATTAACCCATCCCTGACATAGCCATTGGCCAAGTGCCAATACCCGTCCTTAGGTAATTGATATTCAGCGTTGATTCGAGAGAAGTAATAAGCAGTGATCTGTATAGTACACTATTCTACCGAGTGAGTGCACAAGCTGTGGTTATGTATGATATGTAGGAAAAGCGTTGAGTAGGGGTTCTCTTCTACATACCTAGGTAGTGATTTCGACGTATTGGCATTACATGTAATAATAAAACAAATCTAAAATGAAGTTGGATCGAGCAGGACGCAGCTCACACACTCTTGGATCGAGTCAGTAGCATGGCCCGAGCTTTACTTTCATGTGCACTGCCGCCACCATAGGGTCACGTAGCCATAGAAGCTTCAAGCCAAAAAAGTATCATAATAACTACATGGCGCCTCCCTCTCAACTTTCAATTCGCTGGATGATCAGATCATTAGACGCAATTATCAATTTCGGTATCGATTTATCACTAGGTGTTAGTATCCAAAGTAATTTTAATTTCCTGATCTTCAGATCCATATATAGAGACAGGACAAAAGATGATGCGAACGATTTTCATATTGCGGTGTGAAGATGTCGTTGTCAATGTGCGCTAGTTAAATGAAGATAACCTTTTCACTAATAATGTGTGGCACTAATGCTAATGCAGCACTTAGATGTGAGGTCAAGAAATTATTTCCCACCAATTGAAACCACTGGTGGTGCTTTTATGTAAGTGGCTGAGCTAACACTAGTCTCACCGTCACATCAAACATCGAAATTAATGCTATCACAATGCTGCATACCACATAATTATGTATTATTTATTATCCTTGATATCAGCATTGAATAGATGTACGTGTCTACTCCCAGCTCCCCATCGCTCATCGCCAACTATGACTTTGATGAATCATCAATCTGTCTGGGTCGTATACGTACATAGTACGCGTCATCGATTAATGTTAATTGAACTTCTACAATTAAGGCATGCAGATAGGTGCGTTGGTTGACTGATAAAACATGTTCGCAGAACTTGGCAAATTTAAACTTCTTGATGCCTTTTTGAGACCCTGTCTTGATTCACCATACTCCTTGCTCTTTTTGGTGTAATGGTATCGAGACTGGATCAGGTTGATAACAATCTAGTCTGCACTTCCGGTACCCTTTTGGGGATTGGCCCACAGGTTGATAAGGTTAAAGTCCGAGTTACTTAGAGGCGAACCGTGAGATGTTCTGTCCACCGACTGTTGATGATTTGTGGATTTGCATCTCGAACAATCTGTTCCGCTGTAGGTGACCAGTCTCTTCAAAGCACTTTTGATAGAAACCTCTTGTAGTGTTGTAGATGCGATACCGACTTCTTGGAGGATGCGACTATCTATGTTGCTGTGGATTTGTTTACTGTTTTGCTGCGATACTAGAAACATATGTAGATCTGAGCCGCTTATGGAGATTATAGGAGGTGGTTTGGTGACCAGGGTGAAGACTGTATTTCATATCTCTGGGTCGGATGTACCGGCCGCCGATAACTCGCTCGAATCAACTTGGGATACAAGGTCAAGGAGATCCCGTATGATTCTTTTGTGGCCGTTCCGTGATCGAAGAAAATGAGCCGCTGGAAGGGTTTGCAAGACCGGAAGAAGGTCAAGAACTAGATTGTCGGTCCCCAGACACGTTGGCTGAATCTTGGACGCAAGATGTTGAGTAATGTCTGTACCAGCGACTTCCACAAGACGCCCGACTTGCGTTGGTGCATCTTGAAATTCAAAGATGCCTAAACTGTCATATGTCGATTTTGAAGAGACAGCGAAATCTACGGATCCGAGAGGTCGTTTATGGTGACAGGCGGATCTCAATAGCAGACGGAGAACGCGTAGACGAACTCGAAGTCTCTTATTATTATCGACATGTGTCGGAAGTAAAGAGTTCAATTGCAAGCGGCTCGTGCCTCTGTGGAGTGTATATTTATAGTGCCATACCAATAGTACTGTGGGTAGTACGTTTGTACATATATACGATCGACAGTGCCCCAGATGAGTGAATCGCCGGCGGTTACATCGGACCCCATTAATTTTGATGAGCGGGGTTCGGCGGAGTCTGATCTGCGGAGCCACTTTATAATCATAAATTTACTATTTATAAGTTGTGGAAAGTGCTGGGTTGCACCCCAATCATGGAGGTTTGGGCCATGTGCCTTATGGATGTGATATATTTATTAAAAGCATTCGCAGGAAATTCTCTCATGTTTATTTCTTGAGGGCGATTTCGGCGTTTGCGTTCAGGATCATGTACATAGATTTTAGAAATGCCCGGGTAAATCTAATGATGCTTCTGTCTTCTAAACCCAGCTATGTACACAAAGAGGCATCATGTAAAGAGTCATGAGGATTTCTAATCCATGGTTTATTCATATTTGTAGAGTCAACCATGACATAGCATCATTAGGGTGAGTGATGTATTAACTATATGAGGCTGAAAAATGGAAAGAAACGTCATACACGGTCTTCCACTACATGGTTTGGGGCCATGTCACTCCCTTGCATGCATATGGTCTCCTTCGAGACCGTCACCACCGTTGTGCGTAAAATGCCGGGTCCGTGATTAGGAAGAATGCTTTCCTCACTGGTATTGGCCTGGCTTCTTCGCGTGATGACTACGTTTGGGCTCTTGCCTCTTCCCATCACAAAAGCTTCTATGTCATCATGAGTGGCATCTGTGTCTTTTCTGTTTCCGCGTTGCGAGAGGCTCTGAAGCTTGTGACTATCGTGCCCATATGATCTAGAGCCGGAACCGTAGGATTGAAGAACCTTCTTGAATATTGGCTTCAGCGCTGGAAGACTCCCTGCGATAATACCCGTATTGGTCTCGACCCTATTTAATGTCAGCTGAGAAAAATCCAATTTCGGTTGGAAGCGAAAATATATCCCATACACAATCCAGATAGTCAGGCTCGTGGAGTCCCAGAGAAAATCGCCCTCTTTGCCGTATTGACTAAGCTTGAAAAATTTGATGATGGCAGCCACACACGCGCTAATTTATGGGAGTGTGTCAGTCAGAGGACATGGATGAGGAATTCCTTGGAGCTCTTATGTTGAACTCACAATAAGCCAAGACCTAAAATGCAGATCAGCGACGCTTTGGTTCGCTTGTTGACTTTCAGGTTGCTGGAAAGTTTTAACCGAGCTGTCAGTCACTCGAGCAATCAGGTTATCTGTTTGTTGTAAGTCAAGCGTACCGCAGCATAATTGCAGGCAGAAGAGCGAAGGTCAAGTCGGTCAGAATGTTCAATGCTATGACGAATGGTTAGCCATCGCCTCCAGTCCCTAAAAGGGATTACCTCGCCGCGTACTGGCGTTTGTATAGCTGAGGCCTAGCAATGTCGAAGGAGGAAAGCAATTGCGTTTGACAGTTGTATCCCAAAGACTTCTTATGTTCTCACACTGAAAGACAATGGTCTATACAGCCATTAGTCTTTGAATAGGCATTAGGCCGGGGGGACGAACGAAGAAGCAAGCCGTGGTATAAAGTGCCATAAACACTACGAAACCAGTCAGCAAGCATCCGTGGGGCATTGAAAATTCTAGGCGGGCGTACTGTTCACACTCTTAATAAAAACTCTGTACTTCTTGTCCTTTGCAAAGCGTAGCAAGAAAAGGCCGATGGAGATCTTGACAAACAAACTAGCATATAAATAGATAGGCTGAGTAACGAAATTTAGAAGCAAGCCGGTTTTGGCTGTCTGCGGCGACAAGTATACTAGGTGTCTGCCCGCACCATATTTGACTTCCTGAACGACCACTCCATAACCAACGACAGACTGCACCAAGTAAGGATTAACTCACAATGTTAACATCACGCCGCGGAAGGGTTAAAGGGTAGTATGAAGCAAAGGAAATGGGAAAGGACCCAAGAACATACCAGCAGCATCGTGAACGCCATACACCAGTCCTTCTCTAGCGTTAGTTTATCCACAATTCAAAGACGCTCGTCTTTTGGCAAGACCAATGGAGAAGCCCCAGAGTTCAAGAGATAGTTAATATCTGGTATTGGCCTCCTGTTGTCGAGTTTCTCCTCCACTCCACAGAAAAGGACTTGGTGAAGCTGTTTCACACTTACATCCAGCCCAAAATTTCGAACAATGACAACTCGGACGTAGATCCGGACGAGAACCGTTACTAACGCCAACATGGTCACGATTGTCCCGCTGATGACAATATTGGGCCCAATGTTGTCATCGGGATAACCCAGTCCGCCCAGGTGGGAGGAAGACATGGTGTATCAGGGCCCTCGGACACGACGTCTCCTTTCGTGCATGAGGTATGTAGGGATGGGAGGCAGGGTCATACTGTCATATGTACATAGAATTAAGCTGACGAGGGGCTATATAGCTATATACCTAAGGTGTCCTCCGTATCAACTCCAACTTCCTCATTTCCCGACGTCTCTCGCTTGCAAGTACTAGTTAACTTTTGATGGACTAAGTGGGCCATGATGGTAATTAATAATGGCGAAATTGGGTTCATGGCATTCAAGTCCTCCAATTGTCAGAGAGAACACTGAGACAACTCTGGAGTTTATTTTTCGCGGTATTTGCATTATTGGGCAATGATATATTGCAATTGATAGACGTCGTTTAGCGCTGCCTTTTTTTTCTCAGCCAAGCCGCTTTAGGTGCGGGAATTAAAACTAGTCTTCGATTGACCTTCCCCCCAAGTTGATCCGCCCCCACCTACATAATTTATAGTTTATATAAAATAATAACCATAGCTTTTTTCAATTGCAGAGGAATCCCATTTTTACGCATCGTAATCGTGAACATACCCATGATGAAGGCTCATCAGTCTTTCTCTTCAGCTTCGTAGTATAGCACCTACTATATAAACTGTACTGTAGAATGGGGGCAGACTTAAGGCATTCATGGCCACCCCTATAAACAGACACCAGAATGCATTTCCTTTAAGAATTGATTTGACAACTGATCCAATGGCATATTATGATTCTGCGTCTGGTAGCCCAAGAAAGTCAGCTAGCAGATATAAAACAATCACCCGATAGACTACTAAATAATATCGTAAATGGTATTGTAGTAGTGATGATGAAGCTGATATATACATATATAGATCGGATTGACAGTCGAACATCCTCCCCGAGTCACCCCTATGACAGGGAAAGAGCACCCGGCACAGGCGCAGTAGGGCGTCGGGTAACATGTATCAAGCTTTGATCAATATAGGATCTATTGCCAGGCCCATCAATCACAATTATTGTGCTCGTTGCTGTAAACCCTGCTACTTCACAGAGTAGTTCTCGAGACCCCTGCTTTTCTCATCATCAATGCATGCTGCTATCTCCTATGTATAATGTTACTGGATATCGATGTTTTGTGAAATACGGCGCTGACATTTAGGGCCTGTTTGGCAATTAATCCTGCTACATGATATTAATTATTGCGGGCTTGTTCTGGATTCCAGCATCAAATAGAATACTGCCAAATCCCGACTTCTCAGTACAAAGGATTATTATAATAATCGAGATTATCAGAACGTTCGAATTCGTCAATAGCCTCTAGCTTTTAAAAAGCTCCAGACGTATAGAGTACCCTATACCCATATTACTATTGTACGGCCTTCTCTCCCACGTGCCATGAGGTCGCTGTGAGAGCGATACAGCTTCAAACTTCAATGTCGTCGAAATCCCTTACTAGACTAGCTGGAGCTATACCTTTTGAAATAGGCGGTGAATTTCCTCATTACATCATTATGCGCACCCCTCCTTTCCTTCAACTTCTACCTTCACTTTATTTACACCGCAATCATACGTTCATTCATTCATATTTCCAAGGCAATGGTCTATTCTTTCCCTCTTCCTACCACATCCCACCTCTCTTTTCAATCTTATCTCTCCTCGAGCACTCATCCATCTTTGCCACAATTGGCATCCACAGCACGACACGGCCTTCGTTTTGCACTTAAATCATACAAGCGATTACACCATACAGAGAGAGTGGGTCACCTCCCTTCAATTTTGGACGCTTTGAACGATTATCTACCTTATCTATTTGCTATCTCAAATGGCTTGAGTGACAAACCTGTTGGCGTTGATGGGGAGGAGGTGGAGATCACTCTTCGTGCGGAGATTGAAGTCGAGTGGCGGCCAACTTTGACATGCAGTGCATCAATCCTAAAAGGCATACGGGATGGCGGACGCATTCGTGGACGAGGGCTAGATTTTGAAGTATCGTTCGTCCTTACTACGTTGGGTTATGTGTTGTCTGGGCTTGCGAGATACGGAGTTCTGCAGACAATGTACTCGCCTTCTACTCCCACACCTGGAGAGCGTACCACTGCTATCCAGACAGCCACACGACAGCTGCTGCAGGCTAGTGCGACCCATTTGCTTCTAGCATCTTTTCCATCATTTAGCTTCGAACTTGCTGGTGCTGTGGTAGTTTCAGATCTTGATCCCGGGATACAGGCGGCTCTTTCAACACTGGCACTCGCGGAAGCGACTCTCCTTGCGGTTCTGAAAGATGATGCCTATACCTCGGCATGTATCCAATCCCGTAATCCCCACGATAAGGAGTGGATGGTTCGGGCGCCCGAGATTCCCAAAGTGCGAGCCCTGTTGTTTGTGCGGCTGTGTGTGCGAGGTGCAGAATATGCGGAGCAAGCTGCCGATGGGTTGGGGGCATTCCGGGGAAGCGACAAGGTGGATGAGGACCTGATCAAGTATGCGCAGCAGCTTGGGAGAGTCGCAAGAGCGAGAGCATGCAGGTTCTTTGCTGTGGATGCGGAGCTGGCGGGTAAAGCGGGAGATGGCATTGCCTGGCTACGAGCAGGAAGAGGAGCACTGGGGTTCAAAAGTGCTCTGGAAGATGACCAAAGTACTGGAAAGCGCAAAGGCGGACTATCGAAACTGAGGCAGGACTGGACGGAACGGAGAGAGGAGCGGAAAATAGAGAAAGGGGCCGATATCAGTAGTGGAAGGCCCAAAGGCTGGCTGGATTGGGGGGATGATGCTGGCTGGGAAGAGGAGTATAGAGTCCTTGAGATGTTGGAGACAAAATGGGTAAAGATGAACGATACGGTAAGTCGATCAAACATAATTTCTTCCTTTATTTTGCTTTATCCTTGCCCTTTCCCGATACACTTGCCAGCGATGCCAACTATTTAGACAGATAAACACGCAATTGATTCCATCGTCTACGCCCCTCCTTTCAAAATTGCCGTCAGGGCGAGACATTCATACCCCGCCTGGTCCGTATGTTCCGCCCTCATTGGATAAGAATCAATTGGTTCGCATGCGTGCCCCCCCTGAGGATGAGGAGACATCAGACCTCGGGGAAAACGACAGCGATGAAGAAGCAGATGCATCAAGTAAAGTGTCCTCCATGGCATTCCCAGGCCCAAAAACTATGGCGAGTGATGCGCCTTATTACTGAAAGGCTTCTCGCAAGAACACGCTCGTCCATTGTATGATATCATATATGCACACCGGTACAGTAGCTCGAGACCCTCGCTGCTCGGCTTCTTATTCTTCGCAAAACAGTAATTTCCTCTACGCTCCGTGAAAGGTAAAGAATCAGATATATACAGATCTTCCCATGTACCATATCCCACGCACACCAGCTAAATGCGAATGTGAAGCCAACAGCAAATCTCTAACTTGGCAGGAGTAGGTTATGGGCTATGGGCTGCAATTGTTATCGGCCACTCCACCTTATTTTCTCTAGACCTCCGTATTCCGTTTTCAAATAGATGCCTCCTCATCCCGCCCCCTGTACCCATTGCAGTGATGGATGTTATATTTCGAGCCTTATTTTCGAACGCTTGGTCTATAACGTATCACTATGACTTGGCTTCGGGTTTCGAAAAGTAGTTCTTCTCCTCGAATAGATAACCTTTGATCTTACGATCCTTGAGTAGTTCGAAATACCGTTCTGCAAGCAAATCAGAGATGTGTCAGCGGCTCAAGTTCAGTTCTGTAATAGTGACGAAACGAAGGCGTCTTTAAAGAGTAAAGATAGAAATGGGATCAAAACTCACCCCTCAGCTTCCCGCATTTCTCCAGGTGGTTAACACCCTCCCGGGCATAGCATTTGCCTAGCTCCTCACCGACCAAGCGCGACATCATGCTGCGCACCCATTGTTCGCGGATTATGGCATCGCGGGCATTGTGTACGGCGATGTTGTCCTCGAAGTCAACGCCGTCGAAGGTTGGGGGAACCGTGGGCTTCTTGGCCAAGAAAGCAGCGGACTCGGGGGTGGGCATTGTCGCCTCCTTCGCTCAGAGAAGAACAGCGAGGGGGCGAAGGATTAGGAAGGAGGTAATTGGAGTTGGTGTTGGTTCTTCTTGAGTGATGCATTACCTCAGGCTCTGCCGCTAAGCCTACTCGTTCGGCATCGGCACTTACCTATTCCGTAGCAAAACTCTACTGCCGTCGCAGCTTGTTCAACGACCTTCCTGGCCTCAAACTGAGTCAAACATTATGTAGCATCATTCGAGATCACAGAATACACCGTATCAGACCAAACTACAATACACATTGGACCTATCCGAGTCTCTAGTCTAGAACCCGGCACTTTACTAATTATGCCAAAGCAGACGATAGTACTATCCAAGAAACAAGCTGGAATGATCCAATCTTTTGAGACGAACTACCTTGACGTATGTACGCGGTTTTGTCATGATGGCTCGTAAGGCCCAGGGTGCATGAGTCCTTTTCACAGACCCTTGCTGATCTTCCACAAAATAGAACAGCATCGTCAAGAGCCTCAACAGCGTATCCTTCATTCGAAAGCCTGTATGTTCAATTATCAAGACCAACAAATTGAGGGCTATAAAAAAGTAGTAAAAATCGCAAGAACACCAAGAAACACTTCACCTACACTATGGCTAGACCGGGCCTGTCGCTAAACCGGGCCCCCTAGTACATATACATATATACGTCTACATGTGCCAATTTAATAATGCTGAAGACCTCGCGTTATGATAGCACCTGGATGCATGGGCAATCCCTTGTTTGAATATCCCCTTATGGTCTCTCTCTGTATACCGTGTACTAGAACAACACTGACCCAGGTCGGAACTTTGTCAGTGAAAAAGATGTCCGGTACTATGCGATCTCATCAATCCCTTGAAATTAAGTATGCTAATGCATTCTAAGTAGACTGTTATTTATGGACCTCAGCCCAACCAACCCTTTCTTGGACGACTGAAGTAACGATTGATTCCGCGACCTAGAGGGTTTAGGTCAGCAATATATGGATCAATGCGGTCCTTTTCCTTTCCCTCATTCTGGCCGAGTTTTTGCTAAGGGAATTCCATCCAACTCCGCCTAGATATTAGTGTATCTAACAGAGCCAGAGGAAGGGGCCCCGCCAAAATGTGACCGGCAGTTGAACTGGATTGCTAACAGACATATATAAATCCCTCAGTAACCCTCATAGTGCAGTCAGCTAGTAATATATGCCGCTCTATTAGACGCCATGGCATATCCACTCCGCTTTTCTCTTCCACCCCCGAGTTCCGCCGTGCTTCGGCGTAAGCGGCGCTTGTCGAGCCTAATAAGAGTCTATAAGTCGAAGAAGATTCAAATATACTCGTAAGTTTCCGGCCGCAGAACGCTGAGGATTGAGCCAGAATTAATATGCCGCGGCCGCCCTTCCACTCCAAGAGTCCAAGGCAATTGACTCCGGGACCTGTGTTCGACCACGTCATATCTGCCAGTCACGTCGACTATTTCGACGGGTGGTTTCTCGACTCACTGGCTTGAGTTGGTTGCCATCTTTGCTAGTGCTTGCCTTCTTTTAGTCCCCTTGGCCTGTTAGCGGAATACTCTGGGTGATTGCGAGGCTGTGGGATATCGTCTGTTTCACAAGCTTCCAATCAATAATTATATGCGTTGTAGTGGCTATACTCCGCAATCCCTTGATTCACCATATTGTTAAGCACGGAAGGTGGTCAAGGTCAAAAAGCCAGGCTAGCTGAGGAGGTCCTTTAATATAGAGATGTACCTTGAAACTCTTCGCCCGTTGAAGCAAAGAAATTAATCCCGTCCAACAATGCAATTGAAATAATATGGTTAACTCGGACTGACATGGAGGCATTCCTGAATGTCCTAAGAAAGGTGAGTATAAACGTTTGCGACATAATCAATTTAGGAACGAAAAGAGGCAGTACCGTAGAGCCGACTTTAGTATTACTACGCCGGCCGGCCACGTAGGGGAAACGCCTCCGTGATGCTTTCATAATATCGCCTTGTCAATGATCTCGTTAACGTGATCGCTACGCGTCATTCCATTATTTGCCTCAGACCAGTAGCAAGTAAGGCCACAAAGCGGTAGCTTGTTGAATTATATCTTTCACCCGCATCATAGTACTTGTACATATACGACTCCATATAGTAGAATAACATCGCATCTATCAAAGGTTAAGGCGCGGATCGACTCGATTTGCATCTTACGGCCTTCGTACGGATACTTTGTTCTAATGGCCTCTGCTATTAATGCACTCCGGTCAGCCTCTTCAGTAGCCACCATATCAAGTTGGTCTAGCTGAGTGCTTCCCATTCGGGATCCGTGTCTGATCTTTCGGGCAATACCACTGGATCGATCGTTGACTGGGCGATCTACCCGTACTCTTTGCTCGATATAAATAGCCTGAATTGTGAGCTGAGCGCTTTGTTAAGGCGTTTAGTGATCTTGAATGTGAAATGCAGTAGGGATTGTCTTCGCATGGCGTCAACTTGTCAAGCACGACTCCAATTGGCAATTGTACATATTACAAAGTACTAGATAGGCTTGTAGAGCGCACGTCAGAGCACAATCGATTCCAACAGACTTTTTTTTTTGTGAATTCCTTGCATTTCAATTTCGCGCAATTTTGTAAGGAGTTCTCATAGTTATTGATTTCGCGGAGCGCCTACTAAACTTGCCTAAATTCCTCTCTAGACGTTAGAGTATTGTGTTAAACTAATCAATCCCTTTGTTCCATTGTTTTATGGAACAACACTTTCGCCATTGCACCTTGTTACAATATCGGCAAAACCCGAATCTTATGGACACAGATTCTGGAAAGATCCTTTAGTTGTCAGCTTGCTCAATCGAGAGAAGTTATCCCAGAAGTTGGCCCCGGCGCTAGGCCCGAGATGCTCCGGGCCGAGCCGACGCCGCAGGGCAGTAGCAAAACATGATCCTTGCTATGTAGCTTTTCTTGGCAGTGATTTCTTTTTGGATTTTTGGTTAGCCTCAGAAACTCAGACCACCTTCGGATTTTTTTTTGATTTATCAATATTGTCGTATGTCATATTTGCTTGTATGTGTGTTGGATTATTAGTGCTAGCCTAATCTTACCAATCTAGTTGATTCGAGGCGAAAGACCAGTAAACTAAGACAGCTATTGATACGGCAACTAGAGAAAAAGGGTAAACAAGTCCGATCCCTAGAATTTGCCGGCCATGGTGGATGCAGCTACCGCTTCCATCAGAGCAACAAGATGTTGAATTTTGTCCCCCATTGCGGCAAAAGCTGCACTGGGTAAGCATCGTAAAGGAACCGGGTGGTATGTCTGCCATCCAACATATCAATACGTATACTGCGAGAATGTATGCAGACCACAAGCAGGAGGGATCGGCGAGAAGCATACTAGTATGCACCCTGGAACTCCTGACCCATCTCCGGAGCGCCGGTCGACGCTTGTGCAGTATCCACGGATGGTACACTGTCACCAAAATAACCCCGGTATGTACAGGCATCAGGTATATATCCGTTAGCTATCTGATTGAGGGGACTCGCAGAGTTATCCACACTACCGCATGCCCGATTGAAGCACTGCTTATTGAGCCAGTAACACATAGAATGTATGTTGTAATTCAAGGCCCGGGAGCAAGGACTCGCAGAGTTATGTATACCATCCTGATCAAAGTACTGCTTAGCATTCACGAGACTGTGAGAAACTTCAATAGCCACCAGAACGGCTATATAAAGCCTATAGTAATCCCCGGAATCACTCGAAGCAAAAAAGGCATGTCGTTGCTGAAGCTGGACGGGAGCTTATGTAAGTGTCGTCTAGACAACATAATGAACCTTATTTCGGACACTTACATAACTAGTAATCTGATAGATAGGGAAGGAAATACAAGAGTGATCATTATAAGGCGAGTTAAGTACTAGGAAAGTAACGATGAGCAATAAGGCTACAAAAGGAAACTCAGTTCAAGCGAAGCCACCAGATAGTCATCGACATCCATTGGGGGAAATAATGGCTTGCCGGAGTTATTAACGAATCGTCGGACATTGGGTGATTTATAAAACGCCCAGATACCGCTAGAATTGGATGGTTGATTGTTTCGAGCGACTCTTCGCTTATCGCGGGCGGCTAAACTGATGAGCCCGCGTTCTTGTTTGCCATATAGGCCTGTATGGAAAGAACAAATCGGTTCGGTCGTCTCTTCGGAATCAAGAATATAGTCATTGGCTTTCATGAGACTATTGTTTCCGATTAAACCGTCATCGTACACCACAGAAAAGTCGCTGGCGTTATCCGTCTGATGACCTTGGGCTTCGTCGGCTATCATATCATAGTTTAATGTTAGTCGAATTATCGCTCATCTGCGAAATTGTCTTCTGCCAAGTCATTCTCTGCGAAGCCGCCGGCGCAGCTATCGTGAAGATTGTATCCATAAGTATCGTACGACCCCTGCTCGTCATCGCATAATTGCGTGGCTCGTGGGGGGGAAATCTTTTGGATCATCTATAGTGGGACTTCGGAGATTTGCAGCATTTTGGGAAGACTAGTCATTTCGACTGTTTACGCCACTGGAAATATGAAACCAGTGGGATTGCTTAGCTTCGTCGACTGTTGCCCGTAACAGTTACCAGGGGCATGGCCTCACGAGTGGATATGGTGGTTGCTGGTTCGTCACGGCCTGGTAGCGGTTGCGGGGGGAAAGCGGAGGCTGCTTCGAGGCGGTCCAATCTGTGCGTTATTTCATCGATGAGTTAAGAGTTGGTCTGAATGGGCTGCAAATTCGGCTGGGAGTCTGGCTGGAAGTTGGGCCTGCTGAGCTGAAAGTTGAGCCAAAATGGCCGTAAAATCGGGCGGGGAAGAAGAGGACGCCGTTGACGCTTTTTGTGGAGGTTGCTGTGAGGTCACTGCGTTCTCTACTGATAGCACGGTTGTGTTTTCAGGAGTTAAGCCTGCAGCAGGCTGTTGAAATGACGCCGCTTCTGACACAGCTCTGGATCTTGTTGCCTTAGCCTTAGCTCTGTTTCTACCCAGGCTAGTATGACTCCTTTCGGGGGAATGGGAGGCAGATTCTGTTCTTGACGAGAAGAATTCTGAGCGGGGGTGTCCATGAGCAATTGGTGGCATAAAAGGATAACAAACAGGAT
>NPHW01005026.1:0-19015 GCA_002240705.1 Elaphomyces granulatus | reverse complement strand
ATGGGGTGGGATGACTCAGCGTTTTTCCGATTAGGACTAGCGGCGGCAGAATCTTGGTCTGAGGTACCTGAGATAATTAGGTACATACATAGGTATGATATAGTTATAGTGCTTAGATAACCACACTTCACCAGTCATTTCTCTTACCTCAGCTAGCTCAGACGTTACACCCTTTAGCGCCACACGTGACCCTCTATAGTCTGAGCTTGCTGAGATAACATTTCTCTTACCTCAGCAAGCTCTCAGGGAGGCATAGCGTACTCCCCAGAGGCCTGAGCTTGCTGAGGTAACATTTCTCTGGATGCCTCATGCTTCACTCATCATGAGGCCTATTTGCCCCGAATGGCTACCCAAGAACATCGGATGATATGTAAGTTAAGTTTTGTGAAGTTTGAATCCAACCTTGTTGATCCAACAAATTCTTATCGCCACAGATCCATGGCCCCACCTGACCTTGAACAAATCAACCACCCTCACTCAATTGTGAAGATTGAAACATCATCCTTTCTTCCCTGTTATCCATTTCAAAGCACATAATTCTGTTCTAGCTGATCTTCCACAACTATCTTTTCTTCTGTTGGTTCCCGAATCTAATTCACGTGACCCTCCGACAAGTTGATTCGAAAACAAGCCGATCGCCACATGGGTCATCCGAGCTGAAAGAGAGTGCACAAATGATGCTCACGGAATGTGAGGGGAAACTTGGTGAAGGCCTTCTGTGCCTGCCAGCCAAGCACAACTACCGCTATGGACATAAAGCGGAACAGGAGTTGCTAACTTTGCTATTCAGTTCTCTGGCAGGCTATGACGAACGTCGCCTGCGGCTGCTCTTCCCAGATGGGCCGCCAAGGGGACTATGGAAACTTTCCGAAGTACAGGGAGCAAAGGAGGGAGCTGAATATACAGAATCAGCCAGAGGGAAGAGATGTGGGCACATCTTTCGGGCAGGCGAGGCGACATATCGGTGTGTCACGTGTGCCGCCGACGAGACGTGCGTTCTTTGTAGCAAGTGCTTCGATGCCTCTGACCACGCCGGTCACCAATATCAGATTCCACTCGCGTCTGGTAACTGTGGATGCTGCGACTGCGGAGATGGAGAAGCGTGGCGACGGCCCGTGTGCTGTGCCATCCACACGGATAGCGGAGGCGAGAAAGGAAAGGAGCGGGCAAGGAATCAATTACCACAAGGCTGGGTTGACAACATTAGGGGCACGATTGCAAGAGTTCTCGACTATTTCTGCGATGTGATATCCTGTTCGCCGGAACAACTTAGACTCCCGAAGACGGAAGAAGGAATCAGACATGATGAAGAGGCTTCCCGATTACATTCCGGTTGGTATGGCGAGGGAGACATACAGGAGGCTGAGCCCGAGTTTGCACTTGCACTCTGGAATGACGAAAAGCATACAATCCGGGACGTTTCGCACCAGGTGACCAGAGCCTGCAGGGAGCTTAACAGCTTCGGCAGCATGAAAGCCAACGAAACCAATGATATAGGCAGAAGTGTGGTCAAATACTCAAAAGACCTGCAGAAGTTACTAGGCGTATCAAAGACGATAGAGCAGATTAAAGTGACAGTGACCATCCGCTCTGCGCGCGATACTTTTCGAGAGCAAATGTGCGGGTCTATTGTTGAGTGGCTTGCAGATATCGCTCCCTGTAGCTTCTGTGAAGACCATGATGTCCTGCGTCAAGTGGTTTGTGAAGAACTGCTGCGACCTTGGCGGCGAGGAAGCGGTGCGTATAACGCTGATATTGGCATGAGAGGCATCGATGACCATGCGAAGAGCGAACCCGCTCCTCCACGTGCCATCACTCTAAACGTATCACCGCGACGCCAGATAACATTGCCTTCGGACGATGACGAAGCCGAGGAGAATCTTGAAGTACAACGTCAAAATGAGGAAGAGGGTGAAGAAGAGGATGACTATGTGGGACCGCAGGATGACGATGAAGAAGATGACTATGACGAAATGGAAATAGATCTGAATCGCCTCCGAGAGGATGTGGAGAATGAGGAGGATATAGAAATGGGTAATGCTGATGATGAACTCGAGGTCGCTGAAGCTACTCTTGCTGGATACCCGCCACCACCGCCACCTCCGTCACGACCGCAAGCAGCTCACGGTAGCCCGACTACGACGTTGGAGACCCAAGCCGATGAACGTGGTGTCTATGCTGGAACATCGCAAATCCCAATTCCTCGAACACCGTCTGTCGCTGTTAAACCTCTGCCGGCGAAGACTCCCAGTCATTGGCAGGTCAGACCTGTCATTTATCATTCTGGAGAGATGCCTCCTCATGGGGATCCCTTCCAGCGTACACATTTGGACTGGATGATTCTGTTCGATCTTAGGTTATGGAAGAAAGCTAGAACTGGACTCCGAGACCTCTACATCAGCACTGTCATCAATGTGCCTCAATTTAAGCGAGTAATGGGCCTGCGCCTGTCTGCACTATACACAGCTCTTGCCCAACTGTATTTGATCGCAGATCGAGAACCCGATCATTCCATTGTCAATCTCTCTCTACAGCTGCTTACTACACCATCTATTACTGAAGAAATTGTTCAACGTGGCAACTTCCTTGCGAAAGTCATGGCTATACTATACACTTTCCTCACAACGCGACAGGTTGGCGAGCCCCACGAAGTCAATCCTACCGCAACTCTTGCTTTTGATGCTGGATCTGTAACAAATAGGCGATTGTACCACTTCTTTCTTGATCTCCGACATCTGCTTCAATCTGTGTACGTGCAAAACAGAGTGCGGACTGAGGAGCAATACTTATTGCAATTCCTTGACCTTGTCAAACTTCCGCAGGGTATTTGTCCTAATGTGCGGGCGGTTGGAGAGCATGTGGAGTACGAGACCGACGCTTGGATTAGCGCCTCTATTCTGATGAGAGAAATCAACCGACTTTGCCGTCAGTTCTGTGAAGCGTTTCGAACGAAGAAATCAGACAACGGTGAGAACCTCGTGCGGGCGATCAAAGCCGCAGCTGTCTCTGCAATTGTTCACTCTGCAGGAGTGGAACGAAAACGTTTCGACCAAGCCGAAATCAAGGAGGACGTTCGTTTCAAATCTCTTCCGTGCTTTGACTTTGAAGTTGAACCATCGGGCCAAATACCTCGACATCGTGTGGTCGACTTTGTGGTGGAGCGCGGTTCGATTAGCTTCCACCATGCCTTGCATTACACTCTTTCTTGGCTACTCGAATGTGGTCGTGGCATGAGTAGTGCATTAATGCGCGATCTCCTTCTGGAAGCAGCCCAAACTGCCAATGACAAACACATCCACAATACCCACCTGAGCCCCGAAGATTTGCTTCTCACGATGTTCGACTATCCGCTCCGAGTTTGTGCTTGGCTTGCCCAGATGAAGGCTGGGATGTGGGTGCGCAATGGACTGAGCCTTCGACATCAAATGTCACAATACCGTGGAGTCTCATCCCGTGATTTTGCATATTATCGTGATATTTTCCTATTGCAGACCGCATTGGTGACCTGTGAACCAAGCAGAGTCCTCGCATCGATTGCCGATCGGTTCGGAATGATAGACTGGATGAGCAGAAACTACTCGCCTCGCGCTGGGTACGAAGATGCGCAGATCGTGGATGTGGCCGAGGAATTCATTCATCTCTTGATCATTTTGCTCACAGACCGAACATCACTGACAGTGAACGACGATGCCTTGAGCCTGGCCTGCGAGAATATCCGTCGAGATATTGCGCATGTCCTCTGCTTCAAACCGCTCTCGTTCTCTGATCTCTCAAACCGGCTCAGCGATAGGTTACTTGAATCTGACATTTTCCAAGAAGTCCTCGAAGAAGTGGCTGCGTTTCGCCCTCCCGAAGGCCTGAGTGATACTGGTACCTTTGAACTCAAGGCCGATTATACCGATCTTGTAGATCCCTATAGTGCACACTACAATAAAAACCAACGCGATGAGGCTGAGAACATCTATAGAAATTGGATGGCAAAGAAAACGGGAAAGAAACCGACCGAAATCGTTTTTGAGCCTAAACTTCGGCCCATCACGACTGGTGCTTTTTCTGAGCTCTCGGCGTTCACGAAGACTTTGCTCTTCGCCCAGATCGTCCATCACTGCATTGAATACGCTACCTGCTCAAAAGACCGTACTCCAGCTATTCCTCTCACTCGGATTGAAACGTTTCTCCAAATCGTTCTTCATTTAGTGCTTGTTGCTACTCTTGAGGACAATACGGAAGAGGATGATTTTACCGAGGAGTCCAACCATTCATTCGTGTCCCATGCGCTGTCAAAGTCTAGGATGAACCTGACTATTATTGGACTATTCGAAAAGATAACGTCTATGAACGAATTTGAGACTTGTAGTCCCAAGATTCGATATATTTTGAAAAGGATGCGCCAGAAACGCCCCAATACATATGCCTCGGCAACTTTAAGTCTCAAATTTCCATACGACAGAGTCGATACCGGATCACCGGCCAGCAGTGCAGAGAGTGAGCAAGAGATGAAGAAAAAGCAAGCCTTGGATAGGCAAGCCCGTGTGATGGCTCAGTTTCAACAGCAGCAGCAGAATTTTCTAAACAATCAGGCCACCATTGACTGGGGAGATGATGACTTCAGCGACCTTGAATCCGAAGTACAAGGTGAGACAGAGACCAAAGTCTGGAAATATCCCAGCGGGACCTGCATCTTGTGTCAGGAGGAGACCAGCGACTCTAGGCTCTACGGCACATTCGCATTGGTACAACACAGTGGTATCTTACGACAAACCGACATCGAGGATGCAGCCTGCATCGGGGAGGCGCTTAAAACCCCGTCAAGTCTTGATCGATCGGCTGAACATCTTAGGCCATTTGGTGTGGCAGGAGAAAACCGCGTGAGCGTGCGAAGGTTGGATTCTTCCGGTAGTGAAGTTCTCGCCGAGAAGATTACTTTAAGCAAGGGATTCTCCCCCAGAAGTACAGTTCGAGGTCCTGTTACTACTGGTTGTGGCCATATCATGCATTATACTTGCTTTGATGTTTATTACGCTGCAACACAGAGGCGCCATAGCCAGCAAGTCGCCCGGAATCACCCTGAACGCCTAAATCTCAAAGAGTTTGTCTGTCCTCTTTGTAAGGCCCTGGGAAACGCTTTTTTGCCGATCATTTGGAAAGGCAAAGAAGAATCATACCCGGGAGCTCTGAAAATAAACGAATCTTTCGATCACTTTATGAATACCGAAATAAAAACGGCGTTTTCACAACCACAGAACTACCCGCTTATCATGAGCGTTGAACAAAGCTTGTCGCCGGTGTACCAGAACCTTTTTACCGATTACCTTTCGAAGACCATGATATCCCCATTATCGGCGAAGATTCACCAACTAATGCCGTCCCTTTCTTCAACAAACCAATTTATGCAAACCGCGAGGGTTTCTATGCCCGGTCTCTTCCCTACCGGTGACGATAATATTATAACCACAGGACCGCTTCAGCAAATCTCTAGCCCAACCGATACTCCTCTTTCAGAGCTAGTGAATATCTATAAACGACTGAAGAAGACACTTCGTGTGAACTTTGTCCAAACGCAGTTTAACAATCTTGTAGAGGCTATCAATGGTGATGAGTTAATATGTACCGATTCATTAATGCGAAGCTTTGGGTACAGCATCGCTTCGCTGGAGATTGCCCAGCGGGGTGTCGAGTCCGATCCAGGTTCGACTCTACTCGATAAAATCCCACAGTTAGTACTAACCCATCTTCGTGTCCTTGCGGAAACCGCATTGTCATACGCTGCCGTGGGCGGCGTTTGTGGTGGTGTCAAAAGCCGTGCCGTTCAAGAGTTTCAAGAGATGCACCGTCAGAAACTATGTCAGCTGTTTGTTGGCCATCCTATTTTGAGCGGAACAGCGCTCCGGGACGATGCTCGAAATATTGAGCCGTTGCTCGGAATGGACACCTTCGTATTTCTGGCGGAGTGCTCTTTATCGTTGCTGCCGGTGCTTGACATCGATGTTCGGCATCTAATTCAGTTGTGCTATGTCGCCGAAATTCTAAAGGTGGCAGTTACCTTCATTCTCTGCCCTCTGGCTTTAAGAGAAGAGTTAGCTCGGCATAGCGACGGCGATCACTTCCAGGAAGACTTCACAGAAGGCCGCTATACAGTCACCAGACACTTCTTCAATACGGTTGTTGCAGAACTGAGATCAAATTCGGTGGGACGTGCGCTTGGTTCATCGTTTCCGGCCGAGGGTGGCTACGTTAAATACGGCGAAGAATCTGCCACACCGGGTCTTATTATGGCTTTAAGACGTCTAATCGCCAGCTATGCACTTCCATTTCTCCGTAAAACGGTCATCCTTCTTCATGTACACCACGGGGTTGATTTTCCAAACACGGGTCTCGGACAGGTCGGCATTTCCGAACTGGACCGCTTAACCAAACTTCTTCAGCTCCCCACTCTTGACGAGATAGTCACCTCTATATCCCCGGCAAAGAACAGCAGAAACCCGCTGAGCCTGGTTGTATCAGGATGGATTTTCCACTGGAACACATCTTCTGCGGGGATTCGCTGTGAGGATCATCGACTCTGGCCGAGTTTATCTCATCCCGCGATCTTCGAGCTTGTTGGGCTGCCCAAGTATTATGATAATTTACTTGAAGAGGCAAATAGAAAACGATGTCCAAACTCTCGAAAAGAACTTAGTGACCCCAGTATTTGCCTGTTCTGCGGCGACATCTTCTGCTCCCAAGCGGTTTGCTGTATGGACAAGGAGCAACTGGGCGGTTGCAATCAGCATTTGAAAAAGTGAGTTTATTGTCCCTGAACTGTTCCCTAGGCCGCTTCTTACACCACTTTAGATGCGGCAAAAATATTGGACTCTTTATCAACATCCGGAAATGCCATGTCCTTTACTTGCACAATCACATCGGTTCATGGCACCCTGCGCCCTATCTAGACCGACACGGAGAGGTAGATCCCGGTCTCCGTCGTAACCGTCAACTTATCCTCAACCAAAGGCGCTACGATAGGCTTCTCCGCGATGTATGGCTATCTCACAGCATTCCTGCGACCATTAGTCGGAAGCTGGAAGCGGACATCAATACCGGAGGCTGGGAGACCATCTAAGGACGAAAACTGGTTACTAAGTTTTTTCGTCAATTGAAATTGGCCTCACCATGTTATGTGTATATTGGCATTTATACCTTTTTTTTTTGTCTAGTTTCTGAACAAATCTTATATTCATTTATGATGACATGCCGATGTGGGACATCTCTATTCCCGTTGATTTCCTTTTCTTTATCCGTTCTTATCAAATTTCCCTTCCTTAACCTCTCTTTCTTAGACGATGATTAACTGGTATTTCAATGAACGCTAGTGGGAGCTGTTATTGATTACTACCCAAACGCAAAAGTCGAATTTGCCATCTCATGGAGGCTCGAAATTTCTGCAACGCTACTTAGGAGATAAGGAGACAACACATTGCTTATACGTACCCATGCTTTAAGAGAGCATACTCTGCTGGATCTGTTTCCTGCACATGAAAGGAAAGTTGTGGTGGACAAGGATTACATAGGCTATAGTACTCACATTACATCCTATCATAGGTAGGTAGTTTTATAATCCATAGGTTAGCAAAAAACAAGTATTGCGATAAGAACACTGACTTTTCTTGACACTTGTTACACACTCTACCCAATTACAATTTGAAGAGCATTCATCGGTTTCGGGTTTTGCCCACCAGAGTTAGTATATGGCGGAAGGAGGGATTTGAATAGGGGGGTTTCGATAACTGACGGAAGGTATGTATATCATAAAGAATTCCCATCACGATTCTCAGTATAGATGTGCTTGAATCATTTTTTTCTTGGCTACTGCCTTCTACCATAGCTCCAGCTACAAGCTAATCAACTGCTCTCGGCTGTGCTCTATTTGCTTACCCGATGGTTGTTGTTCAACCGTATGTAACTAGAAAGAGATAAACATAAGATATTTGTAGGTAATCAATTGGTATTTTTTTGTACAAATTTACATTCTTATAGTTGATATTTATGCTAAGAATATATCAAAATTTCAAGTCTATATTTTATAGGTTGAATGAGTCATTAATTAAATATTTTCTTAGAATCTTTACTCATCGGTACCCGATTAGTTACCTAGGGCCGAGACAAAAGGCCGCTATGGTATGTACCTACCACACCTAGTAATGTATTTAAAGTTATAGTTAAGCCAGGTGCCTAAAGGACGAGGTGTTAGGGATACTTTAGGGTTGGCGGTTGGGGGCTTGGTGGTCACCAGCACCAGCACCAGCACCAGCATCTTTCGCAATTACTCCACCAGCTTAACAGTTTGATCAAAATAATTTACAGGATTAGAAGATATAGTAATAAGGAGTAACTGAGCGAAATATGAAATTCTGCGCTGCTATAAACAAATTGGGTGGCTGACTTGAAAGTTCCGATGAATATATTCATCAACTGATGGAAGCCAAGACTCAAGTCTGATGAAAGGTCGTACTAACTACATTCGTTTAGTCGGGTCGGTTCCAGTTGCTTTACCTTCCCGTCACCTAATGTTCCATGTCACAGAACAAAGATAAATCCTTTATTAGACCGATGCCTAAGGTCTACCTAATAGTATGTAGTAAACTTGCGGCAAGTTGAAATCGATGGCATACTACTATGATAGTATGATAACTACATAACATCCCCAGGATACATATGCATTCAATTTCGATCTGTAAAGGTCTGACGGGTCATCAGCTCAAGGAACTCATGGGGGCGGTGTAGCCGATGAGGTCATCCCGTTGGTAGAGTAACTTACCTACTTTACTCTATGCCGGCAGAAAAAATCTACCAAACAAAACATCCTGTTCCGCGCCAGTCGAAGAAAACCAGACTGTGAATAGCTTTTTCTATTTACTTCGGATGCGAATTGTTGAGGGCGATTTTCGCTGGATTTATTTCTGCTCCTGAGCGAGTTAACTAATCGTTGCGAGACCTTCGTCCCGTCTCAACAATAATGAACAACGAACAGTTCCGGCGTCTTGTGTTTGATAGCCCATCAGCTACTTCATCCGTCGGAAAAGAGGGAGGTTCAGTTAGGCCTCCCAGACACCAAAAAAATGAGGACCTGGCAATTGGTGGTACGAGTAGGACTGCGGCTCTGGGCTCGCGAATGCGGTCCAGTATTCCCATGACTCCGTACGTCGGTCTTTTTCAGATAAGAGAGTGCGCACAATTAGCTTACTTTTATATACTAACTAATAATCCATTCCTAGTCGATCAGTAAAAGGCGTTGATTTTGCCCGCCAAGCTTCAGAGCACCGTCGTGAATCGCAACAGCCTCCCACGAAGAAATTTAAGTCATCAGCAGCCCCAAAGGGTACAAAGCTACCACCTGGATACCAGAACCGAACCCTTCTGAGAAAATTAAATGAAGGGAACAGCAATACCCGCGCTGATGAGGACATGGCGCACCGGATCAAGGCGCTAGAAGAGCAAGTTAAACTTCGCCAAATTGACCAGGCGATGTTTGAGAAGCTATGCAAGGAAATTAAAGCCGGTGGCGATGTTAAAGGGCTTGACTGGGAGCTGTTGAAACGCATTAAGTCTGGGGAAGATAAGGACGAGAAGACTACCAGCGGTCGTGAGGACGAGGATGATGAGTTTGATAGGGTCCTAGAAGAGAAGGAGAAGGAGAAGGCCAAGAAAGGGAACATGCCTCCACCGTCCGGAGAGTCTGGAAAAAATATATCGCGAGACGACATCTTAAAGCAATTGAGGGCTAATAGAGCTGTAGTTGCAGCCTCTTCGCAGGAACCTGAACCATCTGAATCAAGTCTGGGATCAAAGTTCAAGAGAATTGGCGACGACAGGAGTGAGAGGAAGCGCTGGGTTGAGCAAGATGCGAATGGCAGGCGAAAAGAAGTCCTTGTAGTTACCGATTCATCTGGGAAAACGAAAAGGAAGATTCGATGGTTAGATAAAGCTGAGGCGCAGACCACCAAAGATGGTTTACTGATTCCGGACAAGAATGCGAAACCATTGGGGATGGAAGTTCCGGCAGACATCGCATCCAAAGCTGCTGCAGCTGAAAAGTCCGAGGATGAAGATATCTTCGAAGGAGCCGGTTTAGACTACAACCCTTTGGCCGAACTCAGCGACGACGAACCCACATCCGAGTCGGAGAAAGAAGAAGCGGAAGCGACAGAGGGGCCAAATGCTGAATTCCCAGAAACTTTGGCCACCGGCAGTGGTGCCGAAGGGAAACCTGAAGCCGCTCCAGAGACTTCGAAACCCCGCAATTATTTCTCCACATCCTCCACTGCCGTTGAAGTGACAGACTCAGTTGAGCGTTCAAATCCATTTGCCACAGATCCCACTATATTGGCTGCTCTAAAGAGAGCCGCCGCCCTACGGCAGGCTTCGCCATCTGGAGCTGCAGAGGATGAAGAGGATGTAGATCCCGAGACACTTTTGCGAAGGAGAAAGTTTCTCGAGGAGGCACGGCGGCGAGAAGCCGAAGACTCCTTGGACATCGATTACGGATTCGGGAGCAGCCGTATCGGGGATGAGGAAGATGAGGAAGGCGGAATCTGGGAGGGCCAGAGCGGCAACAAGAGAAAGAGGGGTCCAAAGAAGCGAAAGGGGGACAAGGACAGTGTTGCGGATATTATGAAGGTCCTCGATGGAAGAAAAAATGGAGATAAATGATATCCACGGAGCTAGCCATGGCATTATTCTCGAGTTGAATCAAGAAAATGGAGATACCCATCGCAGGCAATTCAAAGGGTGGATCCAGTTTCATCTTCATCACAACTTACCTATGTAGGTAATTCAAGAGTCATTCATAGTACCTATAGAACCTGTGTAGGTGAGTTCCGGGTGAAGACACCTTTATTCAATGCTGCTTATGGTTGCCATTAGAATATTGTCTGATGAAACAAAGAAATTATTCACAGTTGATGTCATCTCATGCTCCTATCATAGTATTTTGGCCAATGGTGGGTGGATCTCTTATCATCTTGAATACAGCTACATATCCACATGGATTCACCCAAATTTATGAAACATAAAACACAAAGCAAACGGAGACTTCCTACAGGCCAATCAGAGGAACAATCTGAGAGTCTCGCTTATGTTAGCTCATCTCTGCAAAGGGGATAAATACTGGCTCCTCCCCCCAGCTGAGCCAGCTCTTCTCTTCCCTCTTCCTCTATGATCATGTCTACTTCCACAGAGTGGTCAAGCATTCGTCTTTTCTTTTAGATATCTTCTCCCTTCATCCATGTCTTTAGCCTCGAGTCGTTCATCATCTCTCTCTCTTGGGAGGTCTTTCCCTACGATGTGTTAGCAACGGTTCGTGTTTGCAAAGGTCATAGGTAAGAACCTGACGAAGCATCTACCCTCTCCACTCGCGTTCGGGCAGCATGAACTTGTTCTTGTTTTGTTTTCAATTTCCTATCTTCCATTTATCTCCGTCCCCAGACTCATGTGGGTGGCTCGACCCCACTGCTTCGAGGACGGAGGTAAATATTCTGACATTTACATTTATCTACCCATTCTTTCCCCGAACGAGCAGTTGAACCGGCCCTCCCCGCCGCTGTGCCAGCCCAGCTGCTCGTTGGTACCTTGCCACGCGGTCCGACAGTTCCTGTCCCCGCTAAATCTCTTCATGCCTCGCGGCTGTTGAGTCTATCGTTGCATCTTGTTGGGCATCCAGTGCATCGATTGTTGGTGGCAAGCCCTGCCCTGTATTACCCACTTGTAACGTAGTCCCCTCTTGTTGTCATCCTCACAAATTCTTGCTGCGATCCCCCCCGACACGAGGTTCGGACGTTAGTGACGGTGGAAGAACTTACCAGTGCGAAAGTGCTGACGAGGAGGCTTCCTCTTTGTTTTTCTATAGGAACTTTAGGAGACCGAACCCAACGATCGTCGATCCGCACATACGGTATCACCCCGGAATATCTCATCAAACATGCAGACTTGTTATCAACTGGGACACTCCGTGGTGGCTATGGTTATGCGTTGAGGGGATACACGGGCAGTACTCGATCTCTTCCATGGGCTGTATGTACATACATACATATATACGTACATATAGTTAATAAACCCTTGAATGAAATTTAAACTGGTTTGACGCTCTTTGGGAGTTGTAATAATAAGCTCAAGCGTAGCCAGTACATACCTAGGTAACATGTCGCATCTAAGCAGAGAGTAGCCCTGTTGGAAGCAGGGTTTGTGCAATAACCCTTGATATTTTTGAGATACCCCAAGGTAATACTCTAGATGCTAAAATGAACATCAACAATCCCGAGAAAAAATATGCTCACCGTTCGTTCCATACCATTTTTTTATCTGGTCATACATACATACATACATACTAGGTACTCACGCAACGAGTTTTGTTTTTGAACTTGAGCTTGCAGTCGAAGGTCGGCACATCGATCGGTTGATGGGATACTTTTACCCCACAAAAAACCCCTCCCCAGTGCCCACATCTCATATGTACCTATGGAGAATGCATGTGGTGAGAGAAAACGGTCCATACCGCGGTTACATATGTAGCATGGATAATAATATAAACTATCATAGGTATAGTAGTTAAACTACATACCTATCATAACAATAAGGGAAATGAACTTACAACTGTCTGCCTTATATGTACATACAAGACATACATACGTTGCATAGCATACTAGTAGTACTCAATGAGTCAATTTGACCACATATAGAATATAATAATAATAACATCATACATAGGACATTATTATTGTTAACGCTTTATGGACTATATTAATTTAATTACTTACGAGTACAGGTTAGTATCTATAGGTACTAATAAATAGTAAATAAGAAAATCATGAGAGTCGTAACTTGAACGCCGTGCTGAATGTTTTATTATAGGTATATCATAGGTAAATTGTTTCGCCAGTGGCAGCAGTATCAATTGGTGATGATACATACTCTAGAAGCGACCCCTCCTTTCTCGTCAATCAGTAGAGTAATGGAGTGCATCCCCCTCTACGATAAAACAAAGATCTTATCTTATTATTATTGTATGTTAGGTAGGTAGATTGCTATTAGGGTTAAAATCATGCAGTCTGGCATGATGGTATGCAGAGAGAGGGTTGTATGCATGATGCCTCAGGCCGATTAAGATCTACTACTATATTATCATATCATATATGATATATACTTCCAGACCTATTTATGATAGTAGCAGCTATATTAAAATTTAAGTATAGTTACTACTAATGACCTGCATTCAGTTTGAATGTGGTCTGCATGTGAAGCTTTGAACTTTCGATAATAATAATAATACTGGTTGGTCGGGATTCAAAGTTGATTCTATATTATCGCCCGGAAGGACTTGGAACTATCAGAAGGCTAGGCTGACGAATCGAATCCTACCTAACTATATCATGATTATAATTGTATCATATCAAAAAAGAAAGAAAGAAAGAAAGAAAAGACAACAATAATAGTAACTGGGTATCTCCCTGTTTTCTTTATTCTATCTATGTATCTGTTTCCGTTACTGTTTCGTTTTTGTTTTGTTTTTGGATTTTTCCATGGGTTTGTTTGGAGAAGAGCCCCCATGGGCCATTATGCTTCAGCCTTTCGAAAAGATACAACATATCATATGTACATACATACTTCAAAGTTCATTGTCATCATCACGCAGAGCCCTCAATGTACAGAGTCTATGATATGCTTTTGTAAATACAATTGTATGTGAATTGTGAATATATATTTCATCCCGATTCTCCACTGCCGAATCGGAGACCGCGTAATGCAACACGACAATCTCTTGGCGGAATCTTACTTCTAATATCTTCCGAGTGAATATGATCGCTATCATATGTACTGATCAATATCCCGAGGATTTTCTCCTCTCTGGACAGACGGAACATATGGGGCGTGTCCACTGTCATGAGACTCAACACATACCTACAGTATAGAGTACATAAACCTACCTCCTGCCTCCACAGCGGTTGCGAGACGGCCTGGATGCCATCCATTCCATTATTGCTGTCTTTACTGCCGTGTGATGATGAATTCAAATCATGATGATAATTTGAAGAGAATAGAAAGGGAGGGGAAAAAAAAGGGAAAAAGAGAACCGCTTGGCAATATTATTCTATTCTAATAATAATAAATAATAGGGTTCATGGTTCATCAACCTGCATAATAATGGCCTTTGTACCTTAACCTAACTGATTTTATTATGATAGGTACCTACTTTCTCCCCCTTTGGGTGTGTTTTGCGGTCAAGCCACAGCAGCCGCCCGGAACAATGAGAACCTAGTCAGGCCTTCCAGGGGCATTATTGACCAGTCACCGCAGGGACTTGGGCGGACTCTGTCACTTTGTCCGCCGTTTCAGACTTAGTTAATCCACTTGTTCAGCCTTTCAGGAACAGATGCGCCACATGTATTATTATTATGTACTGATTTCATTAATGGAAAATTCCACAGACAAAGAATACCTACAAAACATAAAACATGCACAACTTTAGAACAATGATAATGATTATCTCGGAATATTTCATTGTATTATTAAAGTTATTGTTATTATGATATACTGTTGAACTTATCATATGAAGATTATCTCAGATAAAATTGGTTGACGGGTCCGGCAACGCCACGTCCTTAACTAGTGCCTGGGTTTTATCCAATGCCCTCTTTGTTGTTGAGCACGGCCAGGAGTAAAAAGGGCAAGAATGACAAAGATGGTGGAAACAGGGGCCAAGTATGTAGTTGCGATATGGACTACAGACACTTCATGCACTCCCCAAAGCTTTTGATTAGTCGTATGTAGTCTACCCCGTGCAGTAGTTTTAGTTATTTAACTTATCATGGTTTTTAGTTAACCACCGGTGGATCCATTGCCTTCTCGTTAGGACCAAGACCCCCATTCCTGTCCCGCCCTCGTGTTCATACGATAATATATAAAATGGCCAGGTCCGGATGATCCCCCAGTCTTTTTCATCCACATACGGAAAATACGCCTCTCTCATCAGTTGTTGACTATCATTTTGTCCTGTCCTCAAGTGTTCTTGTGCCGCACACAGCAGTCATTCGTTTTGCTGTTCGCACCCAGGACATACACCATTCATTCATTCACTCGTTCATTCATTCATTTTTAAGCTAGCACTAGCAACTACTCCCCGGTGGAACGCTCTCTCGAGATTCGATTTCATTCCCTTGGGGAAAAAAAAAAAAAAAAAAGTCAAATCCACACCTGGGGCATCTCGTCACTCTGATCACTACACATCTGATTCACTACAATATACACCCAGCGGGCTGGACACTATTTGCCGTCGATATCAAAGATGGTTTCCTTTGTCAATCTTCTCGTCGCTGGCCTCCTGGCCTCTGTCGCCATAGCCATTCCTCACCAAGCGCACTCGGCCTTCCATCACAAGCGTGGCTCGACCAAGCGAGGTGCTGCCTACAATGATGCCTCCCTCATCCCTCTGGTGAGCAATTCGGGCAATGTCCCATGGGCTTACAACTGGTGGTCTTCCGCCAATGGCAAAATGCCGTCCGGTGTTGAATATGTTGCCATGCTGTGGGGTCCCAAGGCGTTCGGCACATGGACGAATGATATCGAAAAATCTCTCTCTTCGGGTTGCAAACATATCCTGGGCTTCAACGAACCCGATGAAGCTTCGCAGTCAAACCTCTCTCCTGCCGATGCCGTCAACTACCATAAGCAATACATGCTTCCCTACCAAGGTCGGGCCAGCCTCGGGTCTCCTGGCGTCACCAATGGCGCAAACGGCATGGGCCTGGACTGGTTGACGAGCTTTCTCAACCTCTGCGGTGGCAGCTGTGGCCTGTCATTCGTCGCCATTCATTGGTATGCCGAAGCATCCCTGGTTGACTACTTCAAGCAGCATGTCACCCAAGCCATCCAACTTGCGAATGCACACAACATCCCTGAGGTTTGGATCACGGAATTCGGTGGCATCGGTGATGCTACAGCCCAGGCCACATTCCTTAAGCAGGTCATCCCCTGGCTAGAATCGCAGAGTGCCGTCACTCACTATGCGTATTTCATGGTCGGCCAGGACATACTAGTCAATAGCAACAGCTTGACCCCATTGGGCTCTATTTACGTTTCATAGCCCTTGCCACCGTTTCGTTTTTTTCACTTTTTTTTTTCCCTCCTGTCTTGATGACATGACTACGTTGGAATTTGTCCCACATTTGTATCATCAAGACCTTCGTTCACACATGTATATATATTAAATGGACTTGAACAATTATGCCTACAGCTCCTAAGCCGAATTATTTCATGTACATAAGAGCTAGCTATACAGATCTGAGCGGATCGAGAACTGTAGCTTTAGCCCTGACTGGAATTATTGACGGGGGAACCCCTGCATTTCGCGAGTTTCCTAATTAGCGCCCACCACGAATAATAGCGACACGTCCATGTTTGCCTGGGAAATGGGGCAAATGACATGCTTTTTATTATTAGTAATAATATAATTTGGGCAACACCAGGCGACATTCGATATACTTAGTCTACTCTATGATAAAAGGTTGTTCGCAATTTGGAACCTTTATTATAAGCAGGCCCTTGTCACTAGGTAGGTACATTAACTAACATAACATATGATGGGATACCCCAGTTATTATATTTCCTTCCTTCCATTTGTTCTATCATAGAGTCTTTCTTGAATCTTCACAGCTATGTGTATATTACGTTACAGTACATGTCAGCACACACCTCAGACCGATTCTTTCACTCGACCATACGGATTAGCAGCCGCCCAACTCGGCCCCCCCTTTTTTTGTTCCCTTTTGCTTCGAAACACGATTTTTTTTTTAAGTTATTATGGTGGCGTTAGTTAGCGCCAAACTCGGAACAAGCCACCTTGTTTCTCAAGGCGGTGTGATTTGGCCGACTGCCCCTGACTAAAACTATGAACCCTGACTTGACTTGCTGTATGATATGATAGGTAAAAGGGAATGTCGTTTATGGAAAGCTCCAGCCAACGCTAAACAGAATCCTGGATATTACCTCATCAGTCCCCTCAGATACATATCATAGTCCAACCAAAAAAAGGAATGGCGGCGGTGCCCTGTATTATTTTCTTAGTATTTTCTAACCTCATTATGGACGATGGTCCGACGAATTAGGTATAGTGTAATATATCTGGCAAAAACTTGATTGCTAGCGACTAAGCCTCAATTTGACCTAGCGGCAAGTATGGCTTATCTAGAACGAACCAAGTCCACTTGGTTGTTCGTCAAGTCAAGTTTTGATCTACAACATCAACTGAAAATGATCTAGGGGCTGAAGAAATAAATTTGTCAATTTGTTATGTTCAAATAATTGGTCGTCAAAAGTATGCATTTTATGTGTGATCTGAGCTCTTATTCTACAGGAACAACCAAGAGATACTTGTGGGCGAGACTACCTAACAAGTAATGCTCGTGATGAAGCCAGTGCCAACACGACATTCTTCGGATAGTTAGTTATCTCATTTCATCTCTACATATGGAGTCAGCTTCAATTCAACTTTCCCACTCTTGATCTACATCAACTTCTTATTAGTACATATTATCAAAAAATGCCGCCCTCGCAGACTTCACAAAATTCGACAAGACCGAATTCGATGGCAGAGGAGGAGCCTGAGGATGCTGTCAAACATACATAAATAAAAAGAATCTCGATTGTCTTTTTCTAAGTGTCAAAGGCAGCGGGGTCTATAAAGTATACCTGGAGGGAGATGAGGGCCAATCTTGTAACAAATCTAACAGACGCCCAGATATAGGGCCGGGCCTACATGCATACAAACCGATTATGGGGCCATCAAATCTGCAGGACATGTCATAGCGTAAAAGTTTAAAGCATGTGCATCCCAACCGGTCACGGTTCAACAAGCCAATTGCAAGACAAAGTACATACAATACTCTACCTTGAAGCAGGATTGGAAGACATAGCTAAGGTCTTCGTGGATCACGTTTGGGCTGGGCTGGGCTCAGCTGGGATTCTAACAGGACCGCTTGAAACTCTTGAGGCATTCATACATTACTCCCCGAGGCGTAACTATCATATCCACGGACTCGAAAGTCCGGCGACATAAGGGGGTAACTATAGCTATATCATAGACCGATAATTAACACAACAGGGCATTCCCCACGTATATACAGACTCTCCTCGATGGCTCTGTCGCGAATGACTTCACCATTGGACATATATATATAAGTATATAGGTACTCCAGATTGCTGCCCGACTTGCGGAAACGAAAGAAGAGCGGGCGGTGGACCGTGGGTGGCTATGCTCTTGATTAATTGTAGGATAAGTGTCAACTTATATGCCTGTCGCCCAATTATAAGCACTCAGAGGCACAATAATACTACATACACATATTTATGTAGTCCGAGGCAACTGCAGAGACCGTCTGTAGATATGGGGAAAAAAAAATTTTCATTTCGTTGTTTTACTAGTTGATGAGATTAGTTAATTAGTTACCCATGCCTCTCAGATGAAACCCAGCTTGTTGCGACTCAGAAAACAGTCAGAGTGTAAAAAATATTGGTATAGGAATTAAGCTGAATTCGTTCAGAGTCATCGAGTGCATTGGCCGCGAGAGAGAGGGAATAGAGATGAGTAGAAAGAAATATTGATGTACCGGGCCGGATATTTCTTCATCCAAATTTACTGAATTAATTATTATTCCAGGTTCTTATATTTAGGTAGATCACACGATCCATGTACGTATACAGTCATCGAGTCCATCATATTTCTCCATATCCAAACCGACTTATTCCAGCACCGGGTTCTTAGATCTCACTCAATTTTAGACTTCAGAGCCTTCAATCAATATTCGTCCGATCCTGGATTTTGTACCCTGCAGACAGTCCTCGGACATATGGATTGATTATGTAACCAATTCAATCAAATCAACCCAAATAGTTCAAAATAACCAATCAATCAAGCTACTTTCCTATGAGTAGTGGATATGCCTTACTAGTAACAGATTGCCAGTAAGAATTATAAGAATTGAGAGAT
>NPHW01005024.1:911-35388 GCA_002240705.1 Elaphomyces granulatus | reverse complement strand
TCATAATCATTGGCGTGCCCTAGCGCCGCTGAAGTCTGAGAGATCGAAAGGATGGTTTTAGGGCCGCTAATCTCCGCTACCTCCCTACCGATTCTTTCTCTTTCTCTCTTTGTACGCAGCTAGTTTGATACATAGGTAGCTAAGCGTGTGCATCCGAGTCTTTGCGTCGGGGCCGCCCACAGAGATCAAGTCAGTAGGCTAATGCTACTCTGGCGCTACCGCGCGGCGGCTCTGTGCTAGTTGCCCCTAGTTTAACACTAAACCTAGAGCGACAAGAAAATGACTCTAGAACGAAGGCCTTCTATGGATCAGACCGCTGTGCTCTTGTTGCTGTGCTATCATAGCTTGCAGAGGCCCGACAATAATAATAAGTGTAAGAAATCATACTGAGTATGTTGAACATTTGCCTCTCTGCCTCAGGGATTCAGCCTTGCAGTTCGGGCGGGTCGACTACATCTAGATAGGTTTAGCGACTCTCGTAATAAGAATCTAAGATCCATGGATGACAATGATATGATAGTACTAGTGGGGGGTGGGGTCCAGAATCAGACCAATCAAGTGGGTACCGGTGTGTGTGTCACCCAAGCCGAATTGGGAAAAGTGATGGTCTGAGCATGATTTCATCCAATGATATCTCATTTTAATGTGGGGTTCTCTACGGATCGTCCGCGACCCCACCTTTCCCGGCGGTTGCCCCGTGAGACGCCATCCATAAACATGAGCCCCATGGATTGCAGCTATCAACCGAAAAGACAATACCTTTCTTTTCATACTCCGTGGCCCTTCTTTCAAGATAATTGCCTTTCCCACACCTACTTCCTCTCTCTTTTGTCTTGGACAATCCATTATCAGGAGCCTGTCTAAGCCGAGTTGTTTGACGGCAATAATGCCTGGGCTAGGAGCGGATGGGCCCGCCGTTACGCTCTCATGTAAGGGTCACCCACTTTTGCAATTCCATAACAATGAGAAGGTTTCAACCATTGATGAATCATTCTAGTTGCCAATAATTTCTGGGGCAAAGATGACGCTGGTGTTGGTCCCATGTTGGAGCGGATGCACAATGCTAAGGTGACATGTGATGAGCTGAAATCATTTTATAATAGTATGTGTTCATAGTGGATGACCGTCTTCAAATGAAGTCTAACCCGAATAAAACAGCTCGAGCCGCAATTGAAGATGAGTATGCCAGGAAACTTCTCGCTCTATGCCGCAAACCACTCGGCTCTTGCGAAGCAGGAACACTTCGGTCATCGTTAGATGTGGTCCGGGGAGAAACAGAGTCTATCGGAAAGGCGCATTCCGCAATTGCATCACAGGTGAAGAGCGAACTGGAGGAGCCTCTCGTCGCTTTCTCCGGTGGCATGAAAGAGAGACGTAAGATTGTTCAAAATGGTATTGAGCGCCTCCTAAAAACTAAAAACCAACAGACCCAGGCCGTCAACAAGGTATTCCGATGCTTAACGCCACTTGATTTAATATTAAAACATTCTAATCCTGATATAGGTAAGAGATAAGTACGAGCAAGACTGCTTGCGAATAAAGAGCTACCTTGCTCAAGGCCACATGGTCATGGGCCAAGAGGAGCGAAAAAACAAGGCCAAGCTTGAGAAGACACAAATTCAGCTTGCATCAAACAGCAGTGAATATGAGACAGCGGTGAAAATCCTTGAAGAAACTACTGGTCGATGGAACAAGGAATGGAAGTCCGCCTGCGACGTATGTCTTAAGACACCCGATGATGCACCCAATGCGAAAAGCTAATACCAGCATTAGAAATTTCAAGATCTAGAAGAAGAGCGATTGGATTTCACTAAGAGCAGCCTTTGGGGTTACGCGAACATTGCGTCCACTGTTTGCGTGAGTGACGATGCTGTAAGTCGAGGCCGTTGAACTTGTATGTAACTACTAACTCCGAAGTAGTCCTGTGAGAAAATACGATTATCGCTTGAGAATTGTGAGGTTGAAAAGGACATTAGCACCTTTATCAAACAAAAGGGAAGCGGTCAAGAGATACCAGCCCCGCCGAAATACATTAACTTCTGCCGTGGGGACATCAATGATACAAGTTCTGAAACCTCCGAGGAAGAGCACAGCTATTCCGTGGCCCAATTCCAGCGAACCATCAATCCTGCGTTCCGAAGTTCGTCACCACAACCATCGACCTACGAATCTCATCATGACCCTCAATCAGAATTGGCCTTGCGGATGAGTCATGGTGGCTCTTCAGCGCCGTCAAGCAGAGAGGCCACTGTGACCCCTCAAAAGCCACATCAACAACCTGCTCAGCAGATCCAGCCTGCCCAACGTATTCAACCGGCTCAGCCTCCACCTCTGGACCTTCGTCGAGGCGGCCAACCCCCGCCTAACTACCATCCTAGCCAGCACGGCGAGATCGGGGTAGTGCCTCACAACTCATACCCGACGGACGGGATGACTATGTTTTGTCGAACAGGTCCGTCCGAACGTAGTTCTGGGACGAGCGTCTACAGACCATCTAGTCGAGACTCTCAAAGCGAGTGCTCCAATCCAACGTCCAACTCCAGTCAGGAGCCATCTAGTGGCAAGCACTCTCCCATAAAACCCGCAAATGGGGTGTCAATGCCTGGGATGGTCACAGAGAAACAAGTTCAGAAAAAAAGAAGCGCCTTCTTTAGCAACAGTCCATTTCGGCGTAAGAGTCGGCACGAGAAGGAACGCCAATCAGCAGTAACGCAGTCAGGATCCCGCAACGCATGGGAGGTTCCGTCGAAACAAAATAGCCCCGTCAAATCGAGATACGGCATGGCAACGCCGGAAGAGCGACTTTCCGGAAGTCCTGAGCCAGTGGATCCAAGGGCTAACTTCCAACTTAATATTGGTAACAACGTATTTGATGTTGCTTCACCAGACACAAAGGACTCTCAAGCCAGCAAAGGAGCCGAAGATGAACTTGATCCTATTGCACGTGCACTTGCCGACCTGAAAGGGGGCAAACCGTCCACCAGTCGTGTGTCTGCTGATCGCTATCATGGACTTGCAACGCCAGCGCCATCAACTACAGGATCTTCTTATGGAGCAGCGCCGGTCAGACAGACACCACCCCCATCATACAATGATGCATCTATCAAACGTTTGGATGCTCCCCAGCCTGCCTTCACCTCCGCTCAAATGAACAAGACAACTCAAAGGTACGCTGGCCAGACCCAAAATATGTTCGGGGATGCCAGCAACGTTTCTCGTTTGAGTGGGAGACATAGCGGACAAACCAAAGAGATACCTCGATCGAGATCACCCATTCCTAAACAAACACCAAATATATCTAGTGGTGCTAACAATGCAACTCATGTGGGTGGACGGAATACCGTACAAGCCCGGGAGGCCCCTCGTGCAAACTCACCTGCCCCTTCCCAAACCCAAAGTGTATCCAACAACGTTGCCCAAGGAAACGGACGGAGCAGTGGAGAAATACCTCGTGCAAGGTCCCCTGTTCCCGGGACTACACCTACGCCGGCGCCTGCGCCGAACCAGATGCCGAGCACCATTGGAGCTTCCAGCAGTATTCCCCGTTCTACCGCGAGAAACGTGAAGCAGTCTCAGGAAATTCCCCGTGCCAGATCACCAGGCCCTAGCCAGAGCAAAAATATGTTCGGTAGTTCCAGCGGCACTCGTGTGAATGGAAGAAATGGCGGACAGCCTCAGGAGATGCCTCGTGCGAGATCACCCGGCCCTAGCCAGGCCCAAAATATGTTCGGTAGTTCTAATAGCGGCCCTCGTGCGAACGGAAGAAACGGCGGACAGCCTCAGGAGATGCCTCGCGCAAGATCACCCGGTCCTAGCCAGACCCAAAATATGTTCGGTAGTTCTAACAGCGGCGCTCATGTGAATGGAAGAAACAGTGGACAGCCTCAGGAGATGCCTCGTGCGAGATCACCCGGCCCTAGCCAGACCCAAAATGTGTTCGGCGCTCGTGTGAATGGAAGAAATGGAGGACAGCCTCAGGAGATGCCTCGCGCAAGATCACCCAGCCCTAGCCAGACCCAAAATATGTTCGGTAGTTCTAACGGCAGCGCTCGTGTGAGTGGAAGAAATGGAGGTCAGCCTCAGGAGATGCCTCGCGCAAGATCCCCCGGTCCTAGCCAGACCCAGAATATGTTCGGCAATTCCAACAACGGCGCTCGTGTGAATGGAAGACATGGAGGTCAGCCTCAGGAGATGCCTCGCGCAAGGTCACCGGCTCCCAGCCAGACCCAAAGTATTTCGAGCAATTCTAACAGCGGATCTCGCGTGAATGGAAGTGGCAGACAATCTCAGGAGATCCCTCGTGCAAGGTCACCTATTCCTAGACGAAGCGTCAGCCCTCAACCTGCTCCTCGAGAGGATGCCCGCAGTAGTCAGTATAGCGGAGGAGCATACCAGTCTAATAGCCATAACAGTAGTTACCGACAATCGCCTACTGCTAATTCAAACCAGGGCAGTGACCGTGGTTATTCTCCCCGAACATACTCGAGGCACGGGTCGCCCAATGATTTCACTCGCGCAGCCTCGCCTCAGCCACAGTTTCGGCAGCAGAATCGTCCGTCAAGTGCTGGTGGAATGGAACTTCAACTATCTGCAGACCCGGTGGAAGCCTATGAATCCGACTACGACAACTATGGGTCAAGATCAAGGGATGCCGGTCGTCCAACGTCGAGGTATTATGGCGCAGCAGCAGAATCGAGATCGAGAAGTAAGAGTCTTGCTGTAGCTGATCCTAGTAGACGCTACAGTCGAGACGGACGCCCGATCCTCCATTTCGGTGAGAACCCATTTATTACTTGTCATTTTTATACGTTTCTTAAGTTCTAATGGAAAAATAGCACGCGCGAAGTTCAATTACACTGCCGTAATTCCAGAAGAATTAGGTTTTACGAAAGGCGATATTCTTGCAATCATCAGATTGCAGGACGACGGATGGTGGGAGGCAGAAATCACTGGTATTCATAATCGCACTGGCTTGGTTCCTAGCAACTACCTGCAAGACCTTTGAAAACCTACCTACATGCATCCTCAGGAATCTACGAGTATTTTTCATCCCGATGCCAGTACTCGAAACTAGTATCGGGATGTAAAATACCCGTGGATTCCTTGAGGAACCCGGCATCCGACGATCCTCCTGAAGGAAGGGCCCTTACACCTTGCCGATTTTACCATGACGATATTGTGGTCAAAGAAATTGTGTCCTCGTTGTGTTCGATTTTCTGTCATTTTCTGAGATTTTATGTCTGCTTCACATCATATGTGATGCCTACTTGAAACCAACTTTTTATGCGTTTGCCGACTTTCACTTTGATACTTTCTGCTTTATATATTCTTCTTTCGCCCTCTTCCAAACTGTTTCGTGCTACCGATCCTTTTATTTACTATTTTTTCGTCTGGGTATAAGTTGAAATCTGTTTTGTGACTACACAACAGAAGGATTCAACTTCCTTTTCAATGGTGACAATTTTATAAGTACTTGGAATCGGGTTCTATTTTCTTGTCCAGATTCCTTTATATGCCTATACTCTAAATACCGGGGCCGTCTTATAACAAACCTATATATTTCAGGAGGGGGATGAATACATGCTTAAAACGGGTTATGTACATACTCCTATGGTTTAGTTTACACATACATCATGAGGCACTTCTTATAGATTGACATTATAAATGATCGGAGAATGTTTTTCTATGATACATATTTCGAACTCAAGAAGAGAAAAGAAGAAACAAAACCAAGCAAACATAAAATAATGAAAAAGGCAGCCCCCATCTCCCCATACTAGGCTGCCAGGTAGGTAATTACTAATTGGCAATTGCCTTATCTCACTGCTTAGACGTAGCGACTTTGTTGTGAGAATAATAATGGCAAAAAACCAAAAAAAAAAAAAAAGAAAAACGAATGTATTCTTGAAGATTGAAGATTCATATTATTGCTCCGAATGGGGTTCATAGAAATGAGGTCTCTGGATGAACAAAAGAAAGGTGGTCCACACAAGAAACACTCGTAACGGACACATATGCAAAGAAGACTGAAGTTGACTCGGTGCGAGGCCAAAACCGATTACATACGTCAAAGCAAAAAGGAAATAGAATTATAATGAGTAGGTAATGATATATACACAGACAAAGTTGGATAGGATCGTAATCTACAGTTACTCGAAACGCTTCAGAGATAATTCTAAGGTGGTGAATCAGTTGTTACAGGGTTGGGATGTTGAAAAGCGATAGCAAAGACCTCGAAAAAGGGGCCCGGGGTATCTGAACACTCTATGTTTGCAAGTAACGTTCTGTTCGTCGAAGAGATGAGAAACAGTAGCTACCGTAGTTATGTAGTTGTTATTATTCGTTGTCGACGAAAGAATTTGCGAGACGGCCGAAAAACGGAACTTCGTAATGCTCGAGGGAGTCGACTTTTTGGCCACAAAACGATGAGTATTTATCAGTATATATATATATATATATATCAATCACGCTGATTGCAATCGACCGGAAAAAGGGTAACGAGGGTAACGAGGGGTGGAGCCTCACCGTCTCGGTAAGCATGCAGGCTCAAGAATGCAATCAACGCAATATCCCCGACAAACATCAGCCAGGAAATAAAGCTTGACCAAGCAAAGAGAAGATGTATTATCTATGATAGAAGCAAGCAAACTAGGTTAGAAGGAGATGATGATGATAGTAGTCGGGAAGGCCGGCATACATACAAAGATAGTACTGAACAGCATGCTGGACTGCCACGCATGAAAGCTGTATGAGACAATTGACTTCGGTCAGTCATTATTCGGCCATCCCTCGTCGATTCTTCAACACAACAAACAGCTATACCATAACAGCAGTTCTTTCAGGGGATCGATGATCTTCAATCAAATGCCAGCCTACCGGACATAGTCACTCTTGTGTTCCACCAGCAGCAGAAAGACCCCTCCGGCCGGAGGTAGAAGCAGATATGCCAGCATGGCCTCATAGTCAACCCGCAGCGGCAGGCTCGTGTCGAAGGCCCCTAGATTTGATCTTCCTCCTCCTCCTTCCAGATCATTATTTCCAAACCCAGTGCTTCCATGCACGCCCGTTCCTGCACTACCACCAAGGTGATTCGAGGATGGGAGGTTACCGACTGATGGTAAGGTCGGGACTGGGGGAGTTGTGCGGGGAGATCCAAAGTTGGGCGATTTGGAACGGTTGACATCTGGTAGAGGAGGGGAGAGCGCTCGCTCCACCTCTGGAGACTCATCTTGATAGGGTGCAAAGTTCATCCTTCTTTTTTTTTTTTTCCCCAGAGATAACGAGGATGTTGTAGTTTATTGAAACGTAAACGTTGTTCCGCCGCCGCGAATCCAGACTCTTGGCATGTCTCCGAACCAAGGCTGGGCAACTTTCCGCCAGCATGGAGTTGTTTTCTAGAATATGATAGCCCATATCTTTAAAAGGACCATTGATGGTAATAGGTATTAAAGAGTGGCTTCTTATTCCCCCTGGTTTTTGACTGTCATAGCCACGTTAGTTAAAGTCTCTATTCCTCCTACCAGTTTACAGAATACATTTATGATCTCATGTTATATAATTCTAAGAATCTTAAATCAAGTCTTACCACGACCACGAGCAGTAGCGGAACCTCTTGTGGTCCCACTAGATACATTTCGCGTGGCGGTTGTAGATGATGTTGTCTTGCCTCTTCCCGGAGCCTGCCCTCGACTAGAGAAAGAGGTGCTGGACGACCGACCATGGCCGGCTCGCACTCTCCCTCTGTTTGTGCTACGGGAGCCTCTGATGCTTGCTGCTGCCGCCTCCGCCTTCCTTTTCTCCTCTTCTGCTTTCTTTGCTGCCGCTTCTCTCCGTTGTTGCATTTCCAGTTCTCTTCTCTCCGTTGCTTGCTGTTTCTGTATGACTTCATTCTCCATATCGGCAATGTCTTGAGTGGCCCCTTGCCACTTGGGATTCAAAATTAATCGCTGGTTATGTTCGGTCTGGGATAATATGCGAGTCCACGTATTTAGCAATGTAGATACGGAATTGACAGTACGAGACACAGTCTAGGCCGGCGTATGTCAGCCTTTTGCATCTAAGGTCGACAAAACAAAAAAAAAAGGAGTAGACGAACTTCCATGTTTCCCTTGGCTCGTGTCAGGCTTTCAAGAATCCCCTCAATTGCCTGGTTAACGTTGCGTACGGTCTGAAGTTCATGTCGTAGTGCTGCTTCTCGAGTTCCTTCTGGTTCAAGCATGGCCTCGCCATTATTGCCATTGCGGGGGAGTGTAGTCCCTTTTTCCCTGCCTGATTTCTTGTCTGGGGTCTTATTCCGTCTTTTAGAGGGTGAATTCCATAAATCTTGCGAGTCATCATCGTCATCATCAGTAAGCTGGAGCCTTTCCAATTGTGCTGCAGTCCTCGATGTAGCCATGGCCAATGAAGTTTAACCCTATAGTTCTTGTTGGACCTCTCAAGAATAGCTGGTAGTTCTTCCAGAACTATGATACACTAATGAAACAGGTGGTCGATAAATTTGTATCGTTGTTCATTCTGCAGCATGACGGCGGGTGTTTGTGCTGTTTGTGGAGTACGAAGCACCAGCCACCAACCAACCAACTTCATACTTTCTCCGCCTCCCGGATTTGTGGAAAGCGGTGGCTGGAACAACTTTTATAATGATCATACCCTATCTTCTCACCTCCTGCCGCCCAACGACAACCAAAACGGTGAACCCATTATATCTGCACCTTTTCCCATCCATTGTTCTATATCCATAGCCCTTGGATCACTATATTCTGGATACCTTTTTTGTTATCGTGGTCTTCGCAGCTGTTTCGCCATCATCATCTGTCAATTTATACGCGATTTACGCCTTTGTGGACGTGACAACTTGCGATCTTGCTATCCATCACCACCGCGTATCTCTTATTTGAAACAGAGTGTAAAGAGGAGAAGGGTCACAGAGGCGATAAGTGAAAGGAGTAACAAACGTCCCTCCGATGGCGACGACACCATCACCACCACCACCGTCGACACTCCGCACCCCACCCACTCCAAAACATGGAGCTGGATACGATTCATATGAACCATATCCCATTCGGTATTCTACAAGACTGGCTAGTCAAAGGATTGCTCGAGACTTACACACCACTCCTCCGCCTAAATCTCCGCCGATGCATCCTCGTCTAGGTTCAATGAGCACCCGAGATAGCACGGTTATCAATGCTGGAACCCTCTCACCTCCGGGTTCAGCAAACAACTCCCCCAAGAAAAGACTATCAGGACGTACTCGACACACCATCGCCGCAGATACATCTACCACGGAAGCCGAGGAACACAAACTACCTTCTCAACATGCAGTTCTCCCAACGACGACGATAACTAGTGGCATGCTCCCTACTCCCGCAAAAACACCACGGAAAAAGCCCGTTGGTGAGATAGGCAGTACTGCAAAGACTCTCTTTCAAAGCGCATCGGGACCAGGACGCACGAGAAAAAGTAAAAAGTACAATGGGTTCTCGTTAGAGAGTTTCCACGACGATCCTAGCGAAAGGCAGGAGCACATCGAAATTTTTACTGATTCACGCGACAAGATCCCAAAAGCCGATGAGAAAGAGGATAACCCATTCTACGGAGGACCAGATGATGCAACTGCAACTCCCACTGAAGTCACAAGTTCGCGCACCTCCAAACGACGGAGAGTCGAGATCAAGAGACCCAAGGAGGTACAAGACGCTCTCGATTGCGATGATGGAATGATTTATGTTTTGTAAGTGCTCAGTAAAGTTCGGTGTTCTTTAACATCCTTCCAATGAATTGGTGCTGATGGAACTTAGTCGTGGCAAGAAAACATTTCGCAAGTTTGACGACGATGTTGATGCCGAAAGTGATGGAGATGACCTCGGCCTTCTAGGCTCCCGGCCTGATTTGATGGACTCTTCCCTTGACACACGTGTCCGCCCTTTGACCCGTTCGTCAATCAAGCCGCGAGTGCTCTTCCCTACCGCAAGACAGCGGCATTCCAAGGAAGCACATTCAGGTATCACAGACGAGGAGGCCACCACAGACATCGACGATCACGCTAGTCTAAGCGAGCCAGATGTTGAAATCGCAGCAGATGCAAGTCTGGAGCAGTCTCCTGTTACTCCGCCAGCGAAAACCACAGCCACAACCCCCTCTTCCCCAGGCGCAAGTTCGCGCTCTCTTCGTTCCCATGACCGGCGCGGGACACTGGACCATGAGGAGATGCCCTCTGGGACCGAGCCGAAAAAGGAGAAACGTATCAGCCCATTTGGTATCTGGAAGAGGAAGAAGCAGACCCCTTCACCTAGCACAAGATCCAAGATTCCAAAAAAGCGAGATGTCGGCTCTATCGCTAGTGCTGGTGGACCAGCCACCAAGAAGACCAAAGGCAGATAGACTTTAAGCCGTGCTTCCCTTTGTTTTTTTCTCATACCCCCTTTTTTCTTCTTTTTTTCCCCCTCTTCTCTCTTTGCATTCCCCTTCCTTTCGGGTACTTTCCTAGCTTCGTCCTTCGTCTCGAGTATTTAAAAGATAACCACAGGGTCGCAGATAGCAAGAATGAAATATGATAATTGAGTAACAAAACCTCTCACCCATCGAACTTGAATGAATGGAATACTATTGATTTTAAGAGTCTTGCGGATGGGATTGACATTCAAGAATTCGGTCACAGACCGTTTGTATTTTGTTCCATTTTCTTATTTTCCATAAAACCAGTGAGGACAGTAATAAGACCATGTCGGATGCAGCAACTCCCCCCCAATTTCAAACAGAAGTCGTTTCGAATCCGCCTGTCTGCTTAGGGTTATGAACTGTTCCGGCCAGAGGGGTGTAAATGTAAGCGAAGTGATATTCGTGAGTTCATCCAGCACCTATGTAGAAAAGTGGGCGTGGAACCATATATCATATCATAGAGCCTTTGAGCAAGAATACATACACAACAGGAGAAATCATACAACTGAAAGTAAAAAATACATATATAAAACAAATAAGAATAAGAATAAGCAAATAAATGAAATCAGACAAACCCTACTATAGGCTGGGAAAACGTGAAGTATATAAGGGACAGTACCAGCTCCCCCTCTTGCAACTTCAAGAAAGCGCTGAAGCCAATGCCCGCTGCGAGTGACGTATATCCGTACTGTACATACATACCGCATCGATTGATTCGATGGAGGCGTGCAAAAAAAAGAACGAAAGAAGAGAAAAAAGCTGGGGGAAGGAGCAAGAAAGGGAGAAACAAAAGAAGTATCCCAACTAATGAAAGCGTTTGAAGGAAACATGACTTTTTCTCTTAAATGATATCTAGTTCATCATCATCGTCATCATCATTCATAGCAACTGCCATAGTTCGCTTGGGTTCGCTGTTATTACTATTATTATTATTGCCGCTTAAACTGTCCCTGCCTGCTTCTCTGATGCCTTTGGAAGTGATGAATCGAGTCTTCTTGGCCCCGCCACGAGGCTTATCTTCGTCACGCGAGCGCTTCCGTGGGCCGAGGCACACAGCCTCTGCTTTTCGAAGGTTGGTCAAGCCAAAGCTGTTGTTGCCGGTCGAGTGTGTAGTTGCCATACCATTCGGATCAGGCCTTAGCGAGGAATCCTCATCATTATTGAGCCGGGCTCTTAAATACTCCGCGCCCGGTCCGCTCCCTTTGGACCCGAGCTTTACGGTAATATCTCGCTCACGCTGCTGCTGTGCGAGGCGCCTGCGGAAGCGCTCTTCCTTGTTTTCCATCCCGCGCCCATTCATTCCAGCTGCCAAGAAGGGATCATCGTCGGCATCAATGAGCTTCGCAGCAGAACGGTACAAACCTCCGGATGCGTTTGTGCCTTTTGGGCCTGGTGCAATATAGTAGGTGGATTGGCTCTCTTTGGCATACTGAGCGCCTTCCGGCTTCAGCCCTTGTTGATGGCCTGTGGGCTTGCCTCCGCCAAAAAAACCAGTACGAGACCCTGAGCGTCCACCAGGGCCGAACATCCCTGTCCCGTTTACTCCCATCCGCTGCGACTGTGTGCGGCGAACTTGAACATCAACGTGGTAGTCGCAGAATTCCGTTTTCCTTGCATCGACCCAGGATTGACAAACCTTGCCATCTTTTCGTTCTGCCTTGCAGAATCCAATGTCTCGCACAAATCCTACCTCGAGAATGGTATCATCCGATGATGAGATCGCCAGGCTGAATCGGTTGGTGTCTATTTTGTTCGGAGGTGGGGGCATAATATTCGGGTTCAGAATCGCAATAAGTATACCTTCTGAGAGCTTGTAGTATCTGGGAAATGCCGTATCAAAGAGAAATAGGTCAACTGTCCACTCGAGGTCTGTGAGAGTGATTGCCATGTATCTGCTCGTGTTATTGAGACCATCATCATAAGGGTCGACTTCTTTTGTGGTTACTTTCTTAGACTCTTTGCGCTCTCTTGGTGAGGACTTGGAAGCAACCACGCCGAGCACGACATAATCGCCGTCGACCTCAGGAAGCTCGAATTCCGGTGCCCTCACTGACTTCAAGAGATCAGGAATGCGAAGTACAGTTTTGGAGGCCAAAGTCCGGCTGACAAAGGAGTGAGGCAGGATACGGTTGGAAAGATGGAGAGATGAAAATGGCTCAAACTTAGAAGCGTCTGCCGCCTTCACGTCCATGTTCTCCTCCTGAGCATCAATCTTGTCGTCACTTATAGAATTTTTGCGATCACGCGTGGTTTGCGGCTGCTGTTTTTGAAGAAAGTCAAATTCGTTATCATGAGAACCGAGTGTAGATGCTCCGCGGTCGCCATCACGTAGGCTCGAGACGGTCTTGCTTCTTCGTAGACTCGATGATGGATCATGGCATACTTTTAAGACCTCGTCGCGGCTGAAACTTTGAGCGCGTTGCGTGCGGACAGGGGGCGTCATGGGTCGATCTGCCGCAGAAGCCTTGAAACTTTCCATTTCTGCCTTATCAAACTGAAAAGCAGTGCTGCGATTCTTCCGGATTTTCTCCGCCCTTGCTTGCCGGGACTTCTCGAGGGATCGACTTTCAGCTATCTTCTCGCTGAAGGTCTTGCTTCTTCTCGGAACGTCGTCGGTGTCATGCCAACTGTCTAGAGACGGCCCGTAGCCACCATTCGCCCGAGATTCTGTGCCGCCACGGACTCCAAATGCACTTCCAGGCCGCGCGTTAACCGTGGAACTTGGCGGCCGTCGGAGGGATACATCTTTTCCTTTTAAACCCTTGTCGATGCCTAGCAGAAACCGGCGAGGAGAATAAGGCTCTGGCGCTCCCGTAGTCTTCTTCGACGGCGATAACGGAACTTGGACGTCATCTTTAGGCAATCTGTCATTAGTGTTACTTCTCAAACGCGAGGAATGGAGCCGGCTGGGAGGACGCCCTGTTGAGCCGAGGGCTGAAGCTGGTCTCGACTGCACATTGGCAGTGCTCTGCTCCAAATTCGAAAGACCAGATTTTGCCTTGCTCTGTTGAAGCTTCTTTAACTTCAGACGAGCTTCAATTGCAGCCAGCTTCAATTGAAGGGTCTCTTCATCGTCATCTTCATCGTCATCATTATCATCATCATCACCATATTGCTCCTTTTCATTCAGATGTCCTCCATCACTGTCCAAAAGTCGCTGCTGCTGTTGTGATCGTGGCCTAAAATTTGTGCTCCTTGTTGGTGAGGTGTCTAATCGCCGATTCTGCAGCTTCCTGCGGCCGCTTGGGGAGCTCAGGAGCGCATCCCGGGGGGATTTAGGGGGCCATGATAAGTCTACCACTATGGGGAAGCTCGCTTGATCAGCTGCAATTCCATCTTGGACACGTAGCGCACATACTCATCTGTTCTTTCTCTCCCCTCTGCCGTTCTCAGACAATGAGTGCTGACCCCTCAAGGATCGAAGTGTTCACATCTGTGTATCGTGATCTCTAACGGGGAATATGCGTATACTGCATTCTTCGTACCGGGAACTGGAATTTTCCCGTCCACCTCGTCCTTAAACAGGATATGTATGTAAATAAGTTACACTTTTAAGCCGATGAGCTTTGCACTACTGGGGGCGGACCGAGCCCGCAAATCGGAAGCTGGGAGAGAGAAAGGTTTCCAAGGTTGTGTTCCTGGGCAGCGGCTTACGGTGAACAACCTGATTGGGTGCGGGCATTGTGTAGTTTGACGCGTTATTAAGGCCAGGAGTCGCGTTAGTCGCGTTACCCTGTCGCCTTGTTATGATATGTTTTTCTGGCAACTTGAACTGTTCATCGACCAATGCATACTCCATCACTAATCCTCTAATAGCAATTTTGATATTCTATAATATCTACAATTGATTGACCTATTTCTGCAGCTAGGTTAACCATGAAGACTAGGTCAAAAAAGCCGATAGATGTCACGGAGATCGATGCACCTGTCAAGAAGAAGGCTCTGGTGTCGGCTGAACAACCAAGCAAGACGCTGATCCTTCCATCCAGTGCCAGTGACGAAGCGAGATTTATGACCTTGGAAACCCCTAGCACAGGATCTGTGGATCGCTATTTCTTCTGCCCTAAACTCGGGCTGTACGAATTCACGATCGTTATGTCCTCACCTCATCTCCCTCGGAGTATTCTATTTGCGCCCAAAGTTGATGATGACCTCTCTATGGCGGGCCATCGCTATCAGGGTACGATGACTAAGGTTGCAGAGCTCCTCATTGCATCCCCGGTGGACATCTTGTTTTTCATCCTTCCTTTACTGTCGCCTGCTTCGTTAGTCTCCCATTCGCCAAAGGACCTATTCCAACCGCTAGATGACATCCTTGACTCACAACAGGAGCTTCCTCAGCACTTGCGACACATCCTGTACCACGAGTCCTTCAGGCCAACTCTGGTGAGACGGGTGGAGGCAGTCTGTGACACAGTGGAGGCGGGCGACGAGAAGATGTATCGGCTCAACAAGATAAAACTCGTCCAGGAGCTTATCTTGAAGGCAGAGCGAATGACGGTTAAGGGTCTCCCAGCCACGCTAGAGGAGCAATTTGTCCGTCGGGCCTTAGAAGTGCCTATGCAAACTGTTCCGCGGTTGGGCGTCGGGACTGCCAACGAGACCAATGCTGTCGGCAATAATGATGATACGGAATCTCCGGTGCGATCCGAAACCCAATCGAACGCTCCCACTGCCACGACTCCGATCTCAACGCCTACGGACCAGTCTACGCCAATTACCCAGCCATCAGAGGACGACTCCCCTATTCCTAGTGACATGGCGAAGCTTCTTCGCATCCAGGTTTCCTTATCATTCATCGAGGCCTCATATCTCTCCCCGCACCTCTCTAGCCTGGTGGACGAAATTATCGCTTCTCCAGAAAGTCCAATCAATTTTAAACCCCTAACGGAACACCTTAACCAGGTCGCTAATCTTCGAGCAGAGGCGCTGGCAGCTCGATCCTTGGAAGATTGCTCTCTCAAGCGGGCGGCAGATGATGAGGATGGTCTCGAAGGACGTGCTGATAAAAAGCGACGAAAGGAAGAAGAGAAGAAAAAGAAAGCAGATGAGTCGCGAGGCATTAGAGACCTGAAGAAGGTTGATACAAGTGGGATGAAGAAGATGAGTGCCTTCTTCAACAAGACATCCACCAAAAAGAAACCATGAAGTTTGGCATGAACCTGGGCTCCGCATGAGTCAATTACCTGGAACGAGACTGCTCCGCCACAGCTTTTGATTATTGACCAATTGGACAATGTGCCGTGGACCTTTGGAAAAAACGGTTACGGGCAAATTTCTTGATGCATGGCGACGTTGCTCTGCCTGGTCTGGTATATTAGTAATACCGTAATATGGATCTCAATGTAAGGTTATATATGTATTAGAGGAAAACTAATGATCATAATGATATATATGAGAGCATAAGAGATCTTATGGCAAGACTAATACTACCATAAGGAAGAAATCGATCAGGACGCGCTGGATTCATACGTACATACAATACCTATAGCAATGATACAGGTAAGATTGACTATGTTTGTTTGTAGAACCGGTAGAGAATAATTCACATGGACATGGACATGGAGCTATATACCTAGGTATATGATATCTAGGGAATATGTACTGTAATTCTGCATACATTGTACAGAGCAGACGCCCGGCCCTTCGGGTCCATCTTGCTGCTTGCAAATTGATCCCTGTCAATTATTGAAGCTCCTGTAAGTTCGGAGACTCTATATAGGTAGGTACATATAATTATTAATTGGATCGGATAAATTGAATATTTGTAAATATTACGACAGGTAAATTAGGTTTACTCATACCGTCGGATAATCCGAAACCCGTCGGGTTTGCTGTTTATTCGGTCCGATGATGAGCTTAGGATTCGTCTATAAAAGGTAGACAATCCCCGAGAGACAAGAAATAATTTACAAGTACTTTCCTCCTTCACGCGCTTCCAAGATCTAGGCATCAGTTATTAGTTGCCTTCTTTAAACTTTGTAACTTCATACTTTTTTGACCTTTTACTAATAATTACAAGCTGGAATAATTACTACTACCTACCTACTAGGCATTGTATCACTTTCACTTAAGGGGGGATCGAAATTTACTACAACCAAGATCGCAAAGACCTACTACTAATCGATCAGCCATGACCGTCCGCGGCCTTGTTTGCGTTTATTACAGAGGTCGCTTTGCTGCCGCAATGAGAACCACCAAAAGCTTTCCACAAGGAGATGGCGAAGGCATGGGAGTTCTCAGGTTTCTCTGGAAACCAGGAAATATTGAGCGTCTCAGGGAAGGATTCCAGTATGTCACGGAAGAGGGTTGGAAGGAAATACGGAAAGAGCAAATACGGAATGGTCTAGATACTATGCCTTACTGTTGGACACATACAGGTGCGGGCCTCCTCTACAACATCGCCCAAGCCACGGCTGAAAATTATGCGACCATTCAGCTAGAACTTGATTTTGCGACCTCTGGTTGGTGTGATTGGGCTTACATCGTCGATCTCGACCGAAATACGTTTGACGTATTCGGAGGTGAGGAGAAGAAGCGAGAAGCTCCCATCACCACAAGGTTTAGTGATCTTGGTGGGGATGGAGACCATGTCACCGTTCCAGCCCTGCTTCAGAGTTTCCCATTTTCACGACTTCCAGCCACGGAGAAGGAATTCAAGCGCGCCTTGGAGGCGAGGATGAGAGAGGATCGGTGGTATAGGGATTATTATCATATAGGAAGCCTGTGATGGTAATATTTTAATTCTATTCTATATAGGTTCTTTCTTCTCCCGTAGAAAATCGGGCTTTTGATGTATAACGGTCAGTGTCCTGCAGAAATGCAACAGATTTAACTATAGCTTACGGGTTTCTATAAGACTATGTACCTAGAGTGTGATAGTAACTTATAAGATCAATCATCATTTATTCTCAATTCCTTTGTACCATGGATCATTTCGTTGGTTTCCTCTTGACAGGTCTATGGTTTTATACCTGTTCAGTGCAGATGACATTAATCCTCTCTGTTCCAAACGCAGGACTTCAGGATACATACAATCATTAATAATAAAAGCCTAGTAGTTTTGCATTTTCCTCTAACGGACCTCATTGCAATTGCGTTTCTCGACCGAGCTGAAGCACATTATTGGTGAACAACCGTTCTTAGAAGGAATAAATAAATGTCAAGCGCCGAAGACTAACTAGCCTTACGGTGCTGAGGTCTTTCATGTCAGTAAGCTAGTCGTGTTTCCCACCTGACATATGTTATACATATGTAGGTGAAAAGAGACAGAACATAATCATATCATACCTCCGCTCTTCCGCGGCATGACTTTCCTAAAATCAAAGAATGGTAATTTATAAATTGTTGGATCTCCCCCGACATGATCCACTTGAAATATTTCGCAATGTGTTCCGGCAGTTCATCCCTATCGCGAACGCATTCAATCGCCCATCTTTTCTTCTTAATTTGGAAATCTACCGCCCCGCCCGAAGATTGTCCCGCCCATTCAGGAGTAAGGCGAGGAGCAGGTCGACGATAACGTAATCCCCAGACGAGACACACCCCCAGGCCCATACAAAATGAGATTAGAACTCGTGCCTCCACCGGTCGGCTCAGCGCACCAGCGCCAATGCCTCGTCCAGTAGAGATTAGGGAATTCCGGGATAATTTACGAAAAACAGCAATACACAGGTCTTTCGCAGAGTCATCATACTTTTCCGAGGTTCCGGTGCTATGATAGAGTCAGATAGACCTTGGATTTTGGATGAGCAATATCTAAGAATAAGATTAGCGGCAGTAGCAATAAACGTCGAAAAGATCACACCTTTCGCGGGGAATACATATACCGGGTCTCCGGGTAAGTTAGAATTATTTTCGGTATTCCCATCCCATTTTATTATAACAAATTTCCAGAGGCGGGTTTTCTTCGAGCTTGTCTAGGTACTGACCAACCACTAATAAGCACATCTCGAAAAAGTTGCACCACGGCCGGGTCACCGGGTGATCCTGAAAAGACTCTGGCTCGGGTAGGCTTCGGTGGAAATTTTGATTGACAGGGCAATTAAAAAGGTCTTTGTCATTATCGACGAATTTTCGTGCGGCTTCGAGGGGTGTCCAATTACGCTGAGGTAATCCAAATACTAATTGAAGGAAACAAATTAGCATAAGGGATAGAGAACGGATACAAAGCTATAACACTACCGGTGAGTGAAGTAAACCATGGGGTCCCCGGCCGGATGTCCATTATAGAAATTCCAGATATAATCCACCAGCTCGGACGAGTTAACGGTTGACAGTCCTTCCACTCGCTGTTTAGTGAAAGCAGACGTCTAGGCTTTGTTGACTTGGACGAGGGGGTATGCTGAAATTCTCGTGGAGAGAAAGAACATGCGTACATGTTTGACACTTCTCTTCGCCCCGGATTTTCGACTGCGAGTGAATGCTAAACACACCATGCTGGCAGACACAACGATAAGGAAGATTGTCGATGATAGCAGTATTGATATACGGGGGTTCGTGCCAGGTTTTGCCACTATACCGATATGTAGTGACAATCTGGTGAGCAAAAAGAGGAAGGTATGCTTAACCTGGGGCTACCAACACAGGAGACAATGAGATGACATGAACTTGCGAACTTGTTTCATACTTAAAGCCGGCTTGTATGACAAATCACCACAGGGGCTCTTTCCAACTAGCATATGTGGGTTCAACTACAAGAGAGAAGTTTTCAGTTGAAAGGAAAGCAGTTCTATCTTTTGGGGGGAGGCGATAGAGAGTTTGGGGCAGAATCATTCGGAGTGACAACGGTGTCATCTAATTGCCCTATTCACTTGCGCAGGCATGGGTGTCAATCATGCATATTGGTATTTGGCCAGAAGCAAAGATTCTAGATATAAATACAATGTTTATGAGAACAATTCGATCACAGCCTTACTGTGGGCCGGCGATGACTCTGCCTCCGACAATATTAAACAGGGGGGAATGGCGAGTCCGCCAATTTCAAAGTGTCCGATCAAGCAGCGGGTGAAGATAAGACTGCATACATAAAGGAGCCATGGGAGGGTTTGCTAATGACCATTGCCTCGGCAAGCCTCTCCTCGCTCATTTCCGGAAATCTTTTCAGGTAGTACTCATCTCGAAGTGCGGTGGTCACCGCCTCGACCTTTGTCTGTGGTAACATATGGACAGTGCAGCCTCCCCAGCCAGCGCCAGTGAGCCGGCTGCCCCATGTCCCGGCTCGCCGGGCAATGGAACAAATATCGTCGACTTCTGGACAGCTACAGTCGTAGTCAGACTGGCAAGAGGCCTGGGACTCGTTTAACAACTGGCCCAAGTAGTGGATGCGCCCATCGTCTAGTTTCTGTGTATTGGACAGACACGCCTTGAAGTCGAGCACGCGCCGCGCCTCTTTGAAGCAGTGGAGTGCGCGTTGGCGAAGCCGGAAGCGCTCCGCCTGTACGGGGAAGGCGGAGAGAAATCGAGACTCTAGTTCGGGAACGGTAATCTCGAGCTGGTTGGCAATTCCCTCTCGTGTGTATCCCTCTTCTGCGGAGAGAAAGTCCATGGTTATCTGGATGACGGCATCCAGTTGGGATTCTAGAGGGTCATCCAGACGGTCCTTCTGGCGAATGAATTCATGGTGGAAGTTGCGCAAGCTAAAGCCCAGCGAACTGCTGTCTTTCTCCAAGGTGATGCCATGTCCCTTCGCCAGCATCACGGCGGCGAGTGTACACTCCGCCACCCGCAAGTTATAGCGGCGTGGGGCTGTTTCCGCTTTATTGGAGGTAATGAAGCTCTGGGCCATGAGAAAGGTGATATCCTTGTCGGCCTTCGGCACAGGCACATGTTGAACGGAGAAATGAGGGAAGAATCGCGTGTACAGTAGGTATCCCTGGGTCGAGAAGATGGAGGCTGCCTGATCCATTCTGATGGCACAGTACATGTTAGTGATCCGTCTTCATTGCCACACCCAGATAGAGCGGCGAACCCTCCCGAATACACCCCCACCGCGCGCTCCGAGACGACCGCCAAATCCAGGAGGTCCTGCTTCGAGACATCATGGTGATTAGCCTTCAGAACGGCGAGGGCACTGGCACAGACGAAGGCAGCACTGCTCGAGATGCCCCCTCCTGGGGGGACATTGCCATCGACGAGTACATCCAGGCTGGCCGGTGCAAATGAGATGCTCTCCTGTCTCTGCCGGAGAAACTTCAATGCCCCCAGGAGTCCGGCTTTGAAATAGTTCACCCATTCATGTTTGGCAGGGTTGATCTCGATGTCAGTCTCGCGGGGCAATGCGAAGCGATGGGAAGGAAACCTCTCTGGGCTCACGTTGGCGATTGCGATGTGAGCCTCCGGGCCATCCGACGCGACGGCCTTGACAGCGATGAGGACATCCACGCTGATGGCGGTGGGCAGGACATCATAGAGGTTATAATCAATGTGCTCGCCAATAATGTTGACGCGGCCTGGACTCCGTGCCACCCAATCGGGAGGATGGTTGTAGAGGCTGGTAAATCGGGCGAGCAGTCGACTCCAGCGTGCCTGAATGTCGGGGGAGATGACTCCTGCAGAGTTGTCCTCGTCAGTGGCGTAGATGTTGGCAATATCATCTGTTTGTGGAACAAGGTCTAGCTGCGGGGAGGCCATTTGAAAGGATCTACCTTATCTCTTGTGCTAATTATTATGTATCCCTCCGGCCAGGTTAGATTATAGATGTTCAATATCATGAAGCATAACTTAAATGATCATGGAGTGAAAGACTTCATCCATTTCATGTTGATAACTACAATTGTTTTCCCTTTGTGAGCTGTCCAATATGAAGCTATACCCTTAGGGCAGACCTCTGCACGGACATTATTTGTGTTTCCGCCAATAGGAACTTCCTATGATAACTTACTTCGAAAAGGCATAGTGTGTCGCCACTAGTGGCGTTCTCCACAAAATCTTTTTAAAAAAAATAAAAAAGAAATGGTCAATGAGGGGGTCGAACCCTCGACCTTGGCGTTATTAGCACCACGCTCTAACCAACTGAGCTAATCAACCAATTGATGTCTGATGGAAATCTATTTTGGTAAATAGAGATTCCTAATAACAGACAAAATGGGGTTTTCAGCACTATTATCACACACGCAGTCAATTTTTTAGTCTGTTTTGTTTACTAGGATATTTTCTATACTCTAAGTCTCTAACTAGTTATGTACCGCAGCTACCGCTTCTATGATTCGAAGCTTGGTATGCCTGATTTGTTGTTGTTGCATTGTTTAACCGAGGGTCGCGTGCTTATATCCCTCTCTGGCGGGCTCCGCTGCTGATACCTTCCGCACGGACCCCGTCGGGCGCTAGCCATAGGCTACAGGTACCCTAGAGTTAGGCCCGGAGGGGGTCTGTGCGGAAAGTATCAGCAGCGGAGGGGATACGTTGCTTCCTGCATTGGCTTTCGGCGGAGGCTCCTTGGCAGCAGGTGTTTTTTCCTGCTCAGGCAGCGCCTGGCTGGCAGCAAGCCGGAGCTGTCTAAACTCGATCTCTGTTGCTTGGGCACTCTTTTAAGTCGGCGATCACTCGGGAATCGGGATATCCTCCGATTTCACTGAGAGTCTTGTTGACCAGGGCGTCGACATGCTTGCAGAGGCCTACAATAAGCTTATAAGTCATATAAGACCTTTTGGTACGCCGCCTCGGAGAAATTCTTCCATTCGTCCTCTATAGTCGTGTCGTCAGTATTGCGCGTCCGTCCGGCCGCTCGTCGTCTCGCATCTCTTCATCTGTGTCTCCATGTCTATCGTCTAACCTGTGCTCCTCATGTATTTCTAGTGGCGAGTTGTTGTTCTGATATGCGTCTGCGACGTGTCACCCACGCCGCGCGTCTCGGTTTCAGCGGGCAGCTTTCTTTTTTGGAGGCCCTTTTAGGCATCTTCGTGCCCGTAGTGATGGTGTGTGGGAAGGGGTGATTTAATCTAATTTAATGGGCAAGTGGGCAGGGGGGTCATCGTGAGGAGCGTTGAAGCCTGAGCACATAAGCGGAACGTGACTACCTTCCTCCTTTCCTAAAAGGTTTCCTTGCCTTTTGATTCTCCAATACGGTATATGCTTCGGGCTTGAGTTATCACATTCGCTAGCACCTTAAGCTTGAAATCCAATATTATCTCAGTGTCCCCACGAAGCAGCGGAGGACACTGAGGTAACAAATTCACCCATGGCCAGACACCCTACCTACCCAATATGAAGGCTGAAGCTCGCGGCTGTCCTCTTGAAAGCAACAACCGGGCCTTTTAGGGTATCGAAAGGGATAATTAGAGTGTATGTAGTACTATATAATTAGCACTAGTTGGTAGATATAACAGAATGGCGCAAACGGCCTGTTTCTCTGGCTGCCTTAATTGAGGGTTGAAAACGTCGATCCAAGAACGTATGTACTAGGGATTTGGGCCATTTATGGTATTGGAAGGGACAATTTGGGTAGTCATATTGGGTATGGGGTCGAGATGGAATGGGTGCAATTATGTGTTGACAACTTGAGCCCTCAAGCTAGAGTCCTCAGTCCTTTCGTTTTCAATCCTGTAACAAGTACATGTAGTAAGTAGTATCTTCTGGTAATGTGGTTGCACAGAGGGTGAACAAACCTCATAACAAACTTACTGAAATAAGATTTCTTGGACATTTTGTCTGATGTCTAATCTTATTATTTTCAGTGCGAGGGTTTTTCATCCTGCGGAACAGTGGTAGGGGATTGAAGGCCACCCAAATCCTGTGACCGGCATTTGAACATTGCACTAGATTGTCTGATATCTACCTTGTATTAGGCCTTATCTATGGACGATGGAAGTACGCGCTGAGAAGTGCTTAAATCACTTCAGGATGGTTTGCTGCTTGCTCATGTCCATCGGCCGATATATATATAGGTTCTCTCCTGTGTCCGTAGACCGAATGGAATAGCGTCATCGATCGAATGGAGGTTTGTTTGCGAACCATCCCGATCACCATATGATACATCCAAGCTAATTATATGGCGTAGAGCCATGTCAAAACCCTACTTGTAGATTATCTGGAGACTGGTCTTCCCAATGATGATTTCAAGAATATGCATTTTAACACACCGAACTGGTCGTCCGTGTTCAATTCTATAAAGGATTATGTCGACGTAGACAATTCTTCAAAAATTGGCAACTACCATGGTTTATCAGTAAGTTGTAACCATTGTATAGCCTCATCCATTATTAGGAGACCGCCGTATCAAAAGGTAGATATCTACGCCAGCCTTGGAGTTGAAGTAAGAATCTGGCTTGGTAAAGGAGGCGCGTGGGTAACGCAACGGCTCCCAAGACATATACCGTTTGAGACGCCACATCCCTCAGCCGAATTTGACAACGCATTCAAACCGATCTAGAAGAGATTGTTTCGGTGCGATTTTTTTTCTTGTTGATTCTGCACATGCACCGCGTGGTCGTCCTGCTATTCCTCGCGGCCATAGGGGCAGTCTTGAGTACATTTTCTAATCAGCAGTATTTCCCTCCAGTTTGTGCGGTGTATTTGTATCTAGATCTTGAAACCTACAACATTGTCTGTAGATATATAATGTACAGTGTATAGTTCGGGCTTCGACAGCTCCTAGACTATATGAATTAACCGCCAATATTACATGTTAATCATGATACGTATGCAATTCCAGTTTACAACACTATAAAAAAGTCCATTTGGGAGCTCCTCAGGATCATCATAATGATTATACCTTCCAACGGACAACGGGCGAAACTCCTCAGCTCTAATGCCCCCTCGCAGTCCCAAAATGATGATCTCAGGCTTCCAATTATATTATTAATAATTTATGTATATAACAAACCGATTATTAACACTTAACCACCAGTGCTGCTAAGGGGGACCCGGATATGATAATGTAATCAACGAACAGTGTTATGGGAGAGCAACAGAATATTGCAAGACGCGGGCATGGAACGACACCGGCAGCACGGTGAAAAGATGGACTTTCTCAGGATCTTCCATCCTTTCATACCTATTCATCGAAGCTGCTGCTACCTGGATTTTTCGGGTGTATAGGGGCCGATCTGGTAAGTATTTATTATTGGCTTCCTCGAGCGAATACAGAGTCAGATACCTAGCTTGCTCGAGTACATTGATCAATTGTATATAAGCGTCAGGCAATTCAGTGGTGAAGATATTTGAAATATCCCCCGAATTTATATGTCATAGGGCAGTATGGGGATATACATAGTTATTTATCTCGACGAGCGAATCACGGGGAACCAACATGAAGATTCTTTGTCCTCTCAACCCGTCTTTCCCCGGCCCAGGGTGGAATCAGTGTCATGACTCATACTCAATTGAGAGCTTTTGTGATCTTATTTTTAACTCTCTTCCTAGACTAAGAGGATACTATACTATTACTGGTATGGCCACCCGATCTGCCATCTGGATCAAGCGAAAATTGAAATCACGATCTGCGAGGGTGGTGCATTGATGATGTAGGATTCCAAAGAGGAGTCATTTTCTCATTTACTTTCCACTCTACTCAAGTCATGACGGCAGCGCTGAGCCTTTGAGGCAATCATATCTAGTAGAATCATGATTCATAACTGTATCTACGCCCTACTTTATACATCTCTATAAAATGTTACTCCGCCCATGCATACCCCGATGGTCGCCGCCGCAGCCAATCAGAAGCCGGTTACTGGCGGAGTGCACGTTCCCAGTCGGGGTGGGGCGGCACCACACTGTCCGCTAGAAGCGTGGGCTAGACTAAATTAAGGACAAGAATGTCCGCATATCGGAGTTGACCCAAGAACAGTCATCAAATCTTATTAGTTGCTTCTTCTCCACGTTTTACTTTTGTCCGTTTTAGGCGCTATCTATTAGCCTGAGGCTATCATTATGGTTAGATTCAACTTTGGAATAGATTCTTATTATTAGTCACTCCGCCATTTGAGGATCCTCATCTTTTTCTCTTCTCTTTTTTTTCTCCCTCTTCCTTCTTCTCTTATTTTTCACTCGTTTTCACTCTCCCCTCCAAAACCACCATCATCATGATGTTGTGGAAACCATCCCCCGTTGCCTGGCGTAACTGGCCTACCCAGCGTCGGCTCTTGTCTCGGCCTCGATCCTTTGTGCAGTCCTCCCCCGCTGCGGCCATCTCCCCCCACCGTACCTCCACCTTGCACCGCACTTCCTCCTCTGAGATCCCCAAACGAGACCAGAGCACGGCTACTGCCTCTGTCCCGTGAGTATTGTTTCTTCCTTTTCTTCTCCCCATTGGTCTCAATAACCATCTTCCACGAGGTCGTCTAACGAGTCCTTGAACTAGTGACACGCGACCCCTTTCCAGTCCGGTCTTCAACCCGGAGACATCGCGCCATGAGGTCTCACCATTGCAAAACAAGCAGCTTCCGGAGGTGGATGACTCGTATGTATAACCGTTGACTGAGTGCTGGATGGATGATATAGGGACTGACTGAGCCCCGACAGGTTCATTGGGCTCAGCGGCGGAGAAATTTTCCACGAGATGATGCTCCGGATGGGGGTGGAGCATATCTGTGAGTCATCTGCCCGTTGCATCCCAGAGATATCTTCTCCCTGCCGCGACAGAGAGAAAAAAGAACAGAAATCCTGGGGCATGGGGAATGGTCTTTTCCATTAACTAACGATTGGCATACAGTTGGCTACCCTGGTGGCGCCATCCTCCCCGTCTTCGACGCCATCTACAACTCGAAACACTTCGACTTTATCCTTCCGCGTCATGAACAAGGCGCCGGCCACATGGCAGAGGGCTATGCCCGTGCGTCCGGCAGGCCAGGCGTCGTGCTCGTCACCTCGGGCCCGGGGGCCACCAATGTGATTACTCCGATACAAGATGCCCTGTCTGACGGCACGCCAATGGTTGTCTTCTGTGGCCAGGTACCGACGACCGCCATTGGCACTGATGCCTTCCAGGAAGCGGACGTAGTGGGCATCTCGAGGGCCTGCACGAAGTGGAATGTAATGGTGAAGAGCGTGGCCGAGTTACCGCGTCGTATCACAGAGGCGTTTGAGATCGCGACCAGTGGCCGGCCAGGCCCCGTCCTTGTCGACCTGCCCAAAGATATCACCGCGGGCATCCTCCGGAAGTCCATCCCCACCAACAGCATGTTGCCGGCTCATCCCAGCGCAGCCATCCTCGCTGCTCGTGAGCTCAGTCGCAGACAGCTCGAGGCTACCATCCAGCGGGCGGCCAGTCTAATCAACATAGCGAAGAAACCTGTGCTCTACGTCGGACAAGGCATTCACGCTCGTCCCGAAGGACCGGCATTGCTGAAGGAATTGGCGGACAGGGCCTGCATTCCGGTTACTACCACGCTCCAGGGTTTGGGTGGGTTCGACGAGCTCGACCCCAAGTCCCTCCATATGCTGGGAATGCATGGCTCGGCCTACGCCAACATGGCCATGCAAGAGGCGGACCTGATCATCGCCATGGGGGCCCGGTTCGACGACCGAGTGACCGGCAACGTCGCCAAGTTTGCGCCGCAGGCCAGGCTCGCCGCCGCAGAGGGGCGTGGAGGTATTCTGCATTTTGAAGTGATGCCCAAGAACATCAACAAAGTCATTGAGGCTACCGAAGCGGTCGAGGGGGACTGCTCGGACAATCTCCAGATGCTGCTGCCGTTCGTTGACCCCATTGCTGAACGGCCGGTGTGGTTTGCGCAGATCAATGATTGGAAGGCTCGGTTTCCGCTCTCCATGTACGAGAAGCAGAGCCCCGATGGTCCGATAAAGCCGCAGACGTTGATCGACACGCTCAACACACTCACCACACCGCTGAAAGATCGTACGATTATCACCACCGGCGTCGGCCAACACCAAATGTGGGCAGCTCAACACTTCCGCTGGCGATATCCTCGCACCATGATCACGTCCGGTGGCCTGGGCACGATGGGATACGGTTTACCGGCGGCCATTGGTGCCAAGGTGGCTCGTCCGGATGCGCTCGTCATCGACATTGATGGGGATGCTTCGTTCAACATGACACTCACGGAAATGTCAACGATTAAGCAGTTTAACATCGGCGTCAAGGTGCTCATCCTCAACAATGAAGAACAGGGGATGGTGACTCAGTGGCAGAATCTATTCTACGAGGATCGGTATTCGCATACCCATCAGACCAACCCGGATTTCGTTCGTCTCTCCGAGGCTATGGGTGTGCCAGCGCAACGGTGTTCGCGACCGGCGGAAGTCGAGGAGAAGCTGCGGTGGTTGATTGAGAGCGAAGGCCCTGCCTTGCTCGAGGTGTGTGTTGACAAGAAGGTCCCTGTTTTGCCAATGGTGCCTGCAGGCAGTGCCCTACACGAGTTCCTTGTCTATGACGAAGGTATGTACAACCTTGATAAACTTATCACATTAGTTACTTCTCTCTCTTTCTCTCTGTCTTTTTTTTTTTTTTAGAATCATCATGCTGATATGATTGGTTGTAGTCAAAGAAAAGGAGAGAAAAGCGTTGATGAAGAAGAGAGGTATTCACACGAGTTGATTGGAGGGGAAAAGAAGAAAAGAAAAACAAAAAGAAGCATAAAAAACGGCGAAAAGCAGTGTAAATGACAAACATGAAGGAGAGAAATATTGCCGTGATAAGATTTTTTGGCTCAAAAGTCTGACTGTCGTTGAACAGGAGAGTCTTTTGAATTATTCTAACTTTTCTTTCCTTGATATCCATGGCGTTCCAGGGGAATAACATAGAACAAAGCAAAATTCTCATTATTTTTGGTGGTTTGAACCTACTGTCGGAGATAGACGGAGCTGATGGGACGAAGAGCAAAAAACTGTGGTAATTCGCAATTCCGTCCCTTTTGTTCCGTTTCTGTTTTTCTTGTTATTTTCTTTTCAAAATCTTTTGTCATCTGAACGAAGGAGCTTGTTTCATGACTTACTATTTCATGTCGAGGGAGTTTTTTCTTTCTGGGTTTGGTTCACTGTACATACATACATACATATATACATACCTGACATTGTATTATTTTATTATTTACGTCGTCAAAATTGAGACCGCCTAGATTATGAGATTCATAGATGGGAAAGTCCCTAGGGCCTCCTAGTAGTCTACATGTAATGTAAATCGGAACCTTTTTATATAACGATTCTCTCAGTGCTCAGACCCGGTGCCAGGGCCTGCTGAGACTAGCAATATATCGATGTTCTCCCTGCCAACGCAGGGACTTTTTTACTACCTAATTCGGCTGGCTGCTGTTTTACGTCAATGATGATGAATTCCCCCGCTCAGGATCCATCCTATCAAAATAAAACCACCATAGAGGAGACCTTTGTCTCGGTCCGAGGGTCTGTGGCCAGTTTCCACGTGATACTAGGGCTTGTGAGTAATGAAACTGAACCTACTCTACCAATCCAGAGGACGGCTGCGAAGTTGTTTCGAGATTCGTCAAGACGGCCTCAATATTGTAGAACCTGGAAATGTCGCTAATCCTTCTCTGCCGGTCTACTATTTGTAGACGCTGTTAAAACCCTATTTGTATCTTCTTTTAGGGCCTCTTAAATACGTGGACTAAATTCAATGCTATCTTCTAGCGCTGCTTGCGGAATGCGTGCTCGGATAAAAATATAAAATGTCACCAATGAATTCAGCAATGGCAAATCCACAATTGCACACAAGATCTTGTAAACTGGTGAAGATGTCAATGAGTTGCAGATTAATAGCTGAAAATGGGCTTGATACGCACATCCTCTATCATAGGAAAGTTTCTCTCGCCAGGGGTATGGGTGGGGAGACCCGTCTTGGCACACGGCCCTGCACTGCGTGTGGCGTGCCAAGACGGGATGCCCCACACTCACATCCGGAACCGAACCCACAGGGAGCAGTCGGCCGAAATCGCCCTCGGGCGCCGATGTCGAGATGTTCACTTGTATCATAACTTCAAAGAGATCGTGGCTCACACAACAATTTGAGTTCAGTCCGTCAAGAATGAAGATCCTCAGACCTATCATGGATATCCCGGCTAATTTCTAATTCGGAGGTCCATGCGATCCAACTGGCCCACGTATTTACTATGTACGTACTTATAACATCGTACATAGCTCGCAACGATCAATCGATTTGAAGCATGCGGCCGCTGCTATGGGTTCACTGACATGAGTTGATAGGTAACTACCTGTTTGTAGTTTTGGTGTCGAGAATCTTGCGGACTTTTCTCACAGTCTGCTGCAGGAAGTGCCCACTGCCTGAATTGACCCAATTCAAGGGAATCACTAACGACAACGTGCAAGATGCAAATGGACCGGGAATCATTTCCGCACATACAGTGGTGGACCCGTGGATGACAATGAACATTCTTCATGGTGACAAAAGGATCTGGTCTGCATCTAGAGACTAGCGTTTATACATTAGTAAAAGGGTTTGAAAACTTGAGCAATGATGGGTTAGGTAACTAATCATGCAACACGATTATATCATAGATGATATTGTTTTGGTTCTTGCAGGCATTCACCGCTTCTCAGCTAATCAGCTGCTGGCTTAATGTTAACCTTGCGAGTGGGGAAGTTCTAGATCGAGGAGTGAGGACTGACTGATCAATTGAATGGAACTGGCTTTCATCTGGAATTAGCTAACAAATGTCCTCCGATGATTACTAAAATGTATGATATGTATGTAGTTAGTACCCTCGACGCTTGGGCCAAGATTGAGATGGACTAGTAGATTACGTTAGTTACAGATCATATAACGTTGCCTACTGCGGGGATACTCTATTCTAACGGGCCGTTGTTCGTTAGTCTGAATCCACACCTACCTATGATACTAGCTATATGTATATAGTTAAAGATTATGCTATCCTGCTCTTAATGCCTACTAAGATGGTCTTCGTATTCGCATTGGACAAGGTAAAGATAAGACATGGTCTCTATCGGCTGGCCTGCAAACTTATGCGGTATGGAATCTATGGATTGGCCGTCGCTTTCATTCTTGATTTTTAGTATACATGTATAGTACTGATTATTAAGAGAGATACACAACATACACTTGTGTATGATATAACTCTTATTACTAAACCTTTCTCGAGACTCTAGATGGGATGTATTATTATATAAAGTCCAAGATATCGTTCCTCTTATCTTCTGTCGACTACCATACACTACCTTTGGAGTATTTTTCGTCTCGTTATATAGCCTCTTCATCCATTCGATCGTTTTACCACGGCGATTCACCCCCTAATTAAGACTATTTACACTATTTTACATCATTGAGTAGCTTGCTGCACGATGTCATTCCCGGATAACTTCTTGGTTTTCAAGGGAACACCCTCAGGGAAGATTGTGGGGACATCTGTGCCCAGAAAAAAGCCCGAGGGTGCTCAAGTTCTTGTCGAGATACACAGCTCTGGCTTTTGCTACACAGACCTGCACTACCTGCAGCAGGATATGGTCCTTGGCCATGAAGGTGCCGGAGTCGTGAAGGAGTTGGGCCCGAAGACACGATATTTGAAGATGTGTGTATACAACCTTCCCCGAGTATCTTTTGTTTTTGCTTCTACTCCTCCTTTCAGACCCTTTTTGGCCCGTAACGTTTCCTGGTGCCTAACCATGCTCTTCCATAAATATTACAGTGGCGATCGTGTCGGATTTGGCTGGTGTCACGACAGTTGCGGTCATTGTGATGAATGTATATCTGGTAATGGCTGCCATTGCCGGGTGGACAGACATCAGTTTGGCACACACGAACGTGACCAAGGCGGTTTCGCTAGTCACGCCATCTGGCAAGAGGACTTCTTGTATCCCATTCCAGACCGGATGAGCCTTGAAGATGCCGCCCCGATGATGTGCGCAGGAATAACAGTTTTCGCGCCTATGGCACGGCATGGCTTGCAACCCACCGATCGGGTTGGAGTTGTTGGCATTGGGGCCCTCGGCCACTTGGCGATTCAGTTTGCCGCCAAAATGGGCTGTGAGGTTGTCGCATTCAGTGGGAGTGAGTCTAAAAGAGAAGAAGCGATGCAGTTTGGTGCCTGTGAGTTTGTTCTTACGCCGAGGGGCTCTGCCGAAAAGATTATGATGAAGGGGAAGCTGTTGAATCACTTGTTTGTTACATCGAGCACACTACCGAAATCAGAGGGATGGCAGCCGTAAGCTCTTGTTTTCTGTCTCTTTCCGCTTTTCTATTTTATTCACTTACAAGCGAAGACAAGTTTTCCTGGTTGAGAACGAACGTCACTGACGCACATGGTATGCTAGGTTCATTGACTTGATGGCTTCTTTCGGCACAATATACCCCTTAACTGTAGCGTTCGGCGATATCTCATTCCCCGCACTCCCGGCCTTGCTGAAATCATTGGCTTTCCGTCCCTGTGCCCACGGATCTCGCCTTATGATGTTGCAGATGCTGGAGTTCGCCGTCCGACACGGCATTAAACCAAAGATTGAGAGATTTCCACTGGATGAGGCTGGGCTCGTCGCAGCGCAGGAAAGACTCCTGAAAGGAGGAGTCAAGTATAAGGCAGTAATGGAAGCTAAAGTATGAGGAGAGCAAGAAAAACGAAAAGAAAGGGAAATGGGGGTGGAGAGAAAAGAAACAGGAGCAGAGAGTGGAAGAGAAAAATTGGGAAACTCTAGACAATAGGAGAAGCCAGGAAAGATGTGATATAGGGAAGTATAGGTTGCTCCCTTGAATATGGTAGATATCAAATGCGATTTTTGAAATATCTTCTCCTAATTCCGTATTCACCACACATTCTTCGATCATGAGTGAAGTTCAAGTATAGTGATTGAAAGACAATGACTTCCCCCGACTTCTGGTGAGCTAACTGACCGGATACCACTCACCTCTTTCTCTACCTGATGCTGTAAAGCCTTTTCATCTTTACTCCCCTTTCTCTTTATTAGCCAGTGCAACACGTAAATTGCCCTTGAAGAGTTGAACAGTTAGGCACCAGAATCCTCCTCACCAATTCAATACAATACACTAACAGCTAACTTAACTCTGCGCATAGCTATACCTTCAAAATTCTTGAGGATGATCTCAACAAAAACCTCAATAGACTCTCCGTCTATTTTCCCCATGTTCTTAATGTCAGTTGCCCACTTTGCTAGCAAATAAGTTTTTTAACTCTGCTCCTAGTTCTCGTTGCAGGGATGACCTTGCTATCACAGGTATACCTCGAACTTCTTGCTACTTGAAGTTGCTAGACTCTAGAAGCACAGCTCTATAGTTAGTAAAGTTGCTTTGCTTCTTTTATCGACGATAACTTAATGCCGGTAATTGAATTATTGAAAATGAGCTCGTGAAAGAGTTGAAAGAATTTCTAGCATTAAAACCATTATTAGAAGAAAACCAGATATTAAAGTAAGTGCATTTCTATATTTATCGAATTAGCATCTAATATTTATGGATAGATATACTCATTTGATGCGAGTTCTAGAATCTTAAATTTCCAACAGCATGCATATAGCTAGTCGTATGCATGGCTGCTGTGAGCCGACTGCCTGGTGGGTGCTGAGTTTAACCCCCCAAAAAGGCACAAATCGATGACCGGTGGGTCAATGGTTTAAATTTAATCCTATTCAATCCAGAATATTCAGGTCATCGATTTCAGTATACTATATAGCTTGTCTGGACTAAGGTCTTGACATGACAGCTGCACTGCAGCGCCACTTGGCTGGCAAACTGGGCAACTGGGAGACGAAGAGTCTATTGAGGTTTTTGCGTAAATTATCCTTGAGAATTTCCAAGGCCCGAATGCTCCGATCGGAGGTAAGTTAGCTGTTATACATGTACTTTATATAGAAAAACTTGTCTAATTTTAAAATCTACATCAGTGAGAAGACACCAGACCATTCATATCCCCAGTATCCAACGATTTAGCTAGATACACCGAGCATTACAAGAAACTTTTGAGAGACGAAGACACCCTTTGTGAAGGATTGAGTGGCTAGTTATTTTATTATTAGTGAAAATTTCCCCCCTACAGGAGACCATAAGGCTTCTTCGACGTTGGAGTGGACAGAGAAGGGTATGGTTCCTATTATACCTCTTTCCATTTTTAGAGAATAACTTTCAATGTTCTTTTTAGGTTTTATACCCGCAATTATTCTACGGTGAACCGCCTATCAGTTTAACGTGATAGCAACGACAGCGACCATGAATATGCAAGCATCATCCTGATTGAACCCTTCCAAGATCTTTGATATTACACTCTTATGTATGTATATGCCTGCTGTACGGTTCAAATCGTCCCCTACTTAACAGAGAGATGCCCCAGTGTTCAGGCTATATGAGAAAATTAGTATTACCACTGTGAGCGTTCGTTTGTCGACTGCAGCTGGCCTATGTCAGTATCGAAATCCCTTATCGTCTATCATATAGAGTATACCAGATACCTCCCCGATACTATGGTCTAGTGGACGTCAACTAAGGGATGGCATACATTCACGAAGTCAACCTGAGTTAGCGAAAAACATTAACGCCTTCATGTTTACGATTCATACTGGTAGCATTCCTCACGCTAGCCCAAAATCTCGAAGATCCTTACATTTTGCCGCTGCGTCATGGGTGATGGAGGGGTATGAATCTCCGAATGTTGGGGTGAGAACATCACCGAGATTATTCGAGGCGGTTTGGGCATGAATCTGGAATATCGAGCCAAGGGTTGGCTCTAATACATTCTTCGGACTTCCCAACACCATAAGAACCAAATATCCCAACAGTATGTATGATACAGACATTGATGTTTCGGCAGTCAATGGTCATTCTCAACATTTCCAGCTTATGCAATTCCTACAATGCAGTCTACGGAGGCAGTCCTTCCTGATACCATTATATATAGTTCATATATTTCCTTTGGAAAGAGAGAGAGGCAGAACAGAAACAGAAACGGAAACAGACAACAGATTGAATCTAGTAACTTCTCATTACATGCTAATTATTGATGACATCCACAGATCGGGTTCCAAATCGATGGCCCCCATTGATGATGAACCTCGTCAGTATTCTATTGAGTAAGGTCTTTATTTCCAGAGCAGACGTTTGGCCAGTTTGGCTGGCCCATTCTAGTTGATGTTTGCATTATTTTCTGGA
>NPHW01005020.1:0-17538 GCA_002240705.1 Elaphomyces granulatus | reverse complement strand
ATTAAATCATAAGAAGTCCTCGCGTTTAAAAAACGAGACATGCTACCATATTGAGCCTTGGATGCGATAATGTTGTATTGTGTGTGTGTAGCTAGCTATCTAAGCGAAGGATAGGCTGATGACTAAGCTAGGTCCAATAAATTGTTCTACAGATATATTTTATCGCGTCACGTCTCCCTTACCTAGGCAGACAAACCTATGTACATACCAATGGCCATAGAAATCATCTAGAGAGTATGCCACATATATAAAATCACTCTCTTCTTTGATAGTCAGGCAGATATTAAGACATTAAGCGGATTGAAAGCTCAGATACCTGGCCAATGCTCTCGGCCAGGGAGGCGATTGGGGGGATCCAAAATTGGAACAAGAAGTACCACTCAGCCTCAGCCTCAGCCCTGCCAGTAGAGCTCCCTATCGAATCGAGTCGAACTTCTGGGTCATTCGATTTGGTCGAATCACAAATCTGACCAAATAGATTCGATTCACATGAATCGAGGCAAGTGTCAGGCTCTTGCCGAGAGGCATATATATATATATAGGTCGCATGGGAGTGATCGATTGCATCGCAATCGCGATCGATTATCGTGGTCTTTTGGTGGAGTTGGTATCAACCAGACTCGGGACACTATTCATAGAGTGATGGGAGGTCTGACAGTAAGTTTGAGTGGTAACCGATAGCTACAGTTAGATCTGTAGATAGGGATGAATGCATCTACGGCTTCACCCCTAAAATTCCTCCGTGCCTAGGGATCCATTGGACGATCCTGATTTCCATGCGAGCAGCACAAGCTAGACAACCCATAAAATATCTTAAATGGAGGCTCCAGAATCATGAGGTATTGCCTGTTTGAGTCCAGTCGGGGACTTGGAGAGGTGTATACATCTGAACGGTCCCACTGGTTGCAATTTAATCCACAGACATTCTTGACAGTGACAATATAGAGCTCCTATCGAATTGAATTGAATATAACTGTAATCATTAATAATGAGGATATTGCAAATACGTTCTGTCATGGGCATTAGTTAATAAGCAATTAAGCTCTCTGATGGAACTTTGTATTTTCGTGACGGTGAAATGAGCTGCTGAACCGCAAGCTACGACGGCGAAAAGTAGCTATCATATAACAGCGAATTTCAAGTTCTTTTTCCGGCGACGTACTCGAATCAATAAACAGACAAGTGTGGTATTCGTGAGCAAAAAAAGGTGAGTGGCAAATGGGTTGAGATAAAACGAAAAACTATTTAACCTGCTGTTGAAACAGCTAATGATTCAAAAACCTATTTCGATTGGGTTTAATGGACGAATCGAATCGGCTCGACTCGAATAGGCTTATAGGTAGATAGGTGCCCATGAATCTTTCTTGCCCCGAGTCTGGTTGATACCAACTCAGCCAAAAGACCACGATAATCGATTGATGGCAATCGACCACTCCCATGCGACCTATATAGTGCCCCCTCTCTGTAAGGTCCTAACACTTGCCTCGATTCGTGTGAATCGAATTCTATTTGGTCAGATTTGACTCGACACAGCCGAATAACCCGGAAGTTCGACTCGATAGGAGCTGCAGCCTCATTTCCTTACGTGTTGAACTTTAAAGTTGAATAAATAGAAGATTCTTCCGTGCCCAGGGATCCGTTGGATGATCCTTATTTCCATGTCACGGCCCACATTCTTGGCATTAGAGATGATATATACCATATCATAGGTGCAAAACAGGCTGCATGATCAGAGAAGGGACTACGGGGAATCGGGGATCTTATTCTATTTATTCCTATCTACAGATCCAACTGGTGGCCGGAGCTAGAGAAAAGGCGAATCATTAAAAAACAAACACAAGGCAAGTTATAAGTGGCTACCCAAAAAAAACTCACCCAGAAACTGATTCCCCAAACCAGATCCCCAAGATGAGGCAGTTCTATATATAGATATAAACCTGACCTACTACTGTTCTAAATATAACATAGCATAGCATAGACAGGATAGGAACCATAGGTAGGATTGAATCGCTTCCTCGTCGAAATCGAGGCTAGGGACTACGACTGTGACACGTGCTGGTAGACTGCTGCTCATGGTAGAACGAACTTCAGTGGGAGATGTGCACCGTGAACGAAGAAGATAATATTTGAACGGATTTAAATCAGCTAGACATACGGCTAATTTATAAGAAAAAGACAGGTCTACATCGTCTCTCGTCCCGGCTTTTTTCGCCTTTTCTACATATATGATTATTGATATTGTACATATTCCTTCTTACCACAGTCATCATTAATGCTAGAAATGAGTCAGCTCCACAGTCCACTGTCAGTAAATAATAATTAGTATGAAAAAGATAGTGCCTAGAGAATCAATATTGGTTTGATGGTCTCCATATGCCTGATTATGATACCGTGCCCATCTTTGGTCTCTAGTTAACTGCCGTCACATCATCATGATGGTAAAACCTATAGACTAATTTCAGGAATAGATAAAAGAGCGCGGCTTTTCACCGAAGTGATCTACATGATGTAATATATTCGTGTTTATTGGTTGCTGGTTTATTAAGTAAACTATTGACATACCTATCATACATAGAGACGTCCATATTTAGGGTCACGGTTTTATATTATATTGGAAAATACCGCAATTAATGATTCATTATTATTTATATTACTTACATTGATGTATGATAAATTATAAATTATATAACTGCCCTTCCCTCCTTTGAATTGTTCCTTCCTACAGAATTATAAACCAATACTCCTAATGTTTATTTTCCATGAGACTTCCATACCGCAATCATTACTCCCACTTACAAATCACTCAAATCAATACAAATGAACTTTTGAGTAGCTTTTAATTCTCTCTGTTCTCCCTCTCTTGAATAACCAATGAAGGATTGGGGGAAAAAAACCCCTTTCGAACTCGGAACGACGAGATACGAAGAGCGGCGTTGGAATGCTGTATTGCTCGGTTACAAATTGGTCGGGTGTGTGCATCCAGATAACATCTGATTCCTACTCATTATTGCCTCCTATGTGCGACCTGCTGGAAGTCAAACCAGCACCGCCCACGTTCCGTCCAGACAAAAGGGTCCCATCAATGACCATTATTGATCACCCGACCCTTTCTCTGTTATGCACGCGTCATTTCTGCATCCAGCTTTGAACCCGGTTTCCGCTGCAAAGATGCATCAGGAATCAACTCGCTCTTCAGACGTTCATTATTCATTTGATGGTGGTTGAATGATCGACGTTTTTCCATGTTTCATGGAGCAAAAAGGCTGGAAATACAATGTTAGGGATTGGATGAGGGGGTTTTATTATTCATTTCCCCCATCCTTCCTCGTTTCATAAGTTTTATTGATCATTTCTTTGTTCATCTGCAGTCCGAATTTCAGACAAGATTCCGCATGCATCCTCGATTCGATTGCTGAGGTTTTCTGCTCTTCCCTACACTGATTCACTCAGGGGAGCCACAAGGTATATGATATTTTATTTAAGCATCAGTTTTCCACCGCCCGTGGTGATCCTGCCGGCAGTAACTACGGAGATGGTAGGGCGGTGACCACGCCGATTGGCCAACCAATTCGGGAAGTTTGCCGCGTGGTCCCCCCCCACTAGAGCGAAGGTTCATCTCCCAATGGATTGGTAAGTTATGGCCTGCCCGTCACTACTTGCCGTGGGAAGCGAACCCATGCCTCTCTCGTGGCCGGAGCCAACGGTCAGAATTATCATCTTCATTTCCCACTGCGCTGTTATTTGCGTTGCGCTCCTTGCCGGAGCGATTCCCGATTCCCGGATCCCGCCCATCGTTCTCCATCCTCGGTCCGCTCGGTCCTTATCCCGAAGAGCCGATGAAAAGGTAACCCAGGGTGAGGGCCTTCGTTTCTTCATCGTTTGTCTGCCGTTGTCTCTGCCATGCTCATTGGGACCGTGGTCAAGAGCGCATGAGGACCTGCGAGCTCTGGTCGGGGCCTCCGTGGGGACTCTGGGGAGCGAATGGGCTGGGAGGACTGGTTGGTTTGGTTTTCTTCCTTCTCTTTTTTTCCGTTGGTTTGGCCCGGGGCGTGGTTTCTTTTCTTCTAGGAACCATGCAGCGTGCAAGTCCGGTTGCCTGCCAGGTACGGAACGAGGGAACGAGGGCTGATTCGGACGACCAATGGGTTGACATGAGCCAAAAATGGCGACGTGTCTTGGCTGGGAAAGGATCGACATATCGACATGGCTGGGCCGGGGCGCGAGCCAGGGATGCTGAACGGTGAAATGCGCGCATCCGGGCTATAAATAGGACGGGCAACATGATCGGGTGGGTTCGTTGGCCCGTGTCAGGGAGCGCCGCTTGTTTCAAGGAGGTTCGGCGGGCCACCTATCAGCGTTTCCGCTTTGTGGCGGTGACTACCGTTTTCGGCTTGGACCCAACGAGCAGCCCTTTCCTGACCGGGCAAGTGACCCGCTGCTGAGCTAGCGTAGAAGCCTTGAAGCCTGGGTAAACAGCCTTGGTACTGTACCTAGTTTGTCGTTGCCTGGGATGAGAACAGCCAGTTGTGTGCTGTCATTTGCTCTTTTTCATGTTCGATGTCGTTTGCAGTTGTAGTACAGATGAGTGACCAAAGGTTGAAACCAAATAGTAGTCTTCTTCGTGGTACCATTTCTGTACCCCATACCCCCTTTCCTTTCTATCATACATAATCTCCAGTTTCCCATCGCGGTTGGCCCCAGCTTACATATGCGGGCTGGTTATTTTCTCTCTTCTCTCTTCTCTCTTTTTTTTTGAATCTTCTCTCTTTCTTCTCGATCTCCCTTTCTCACTTTTTCCCCAACAACACCTTTCGTTTCTTCTTTCTTCTTTCTCCACTATTCACACTACTCTAACTAATCATCGCCCGTCTTTCCCCTCCCTTTTCTTGCTTTTCCTTCCTGCTCCTCCTTCCTCCACATCTTCCTCCTCTTCCTCCCCCCTTCCGTTTTCCCTTTTCTATCTTTAGAAATCTCTCCCCTTCGTCGCATTAACCGCGTAGTCTCCTGCATCCCCGATCTCTTGCTCCTGTCACAGAGCTCTTCCTATTATCTTTCCCCTCTTCTCCCCCCTCTCGTCCAACCCCGTCAACCACTCAGATTGTTTCTCTCGGACGCTGGCAGTCGATCCCGCAGCAATCCTTGGTGGTTTGCGATTCGTCGCCGACAGTCAAAAAGTCACAGACAATTCCATCACCTACTTGCTTCTCCGCCAGCTTCCATCCCATATCTGATCTTTGTTTGCTTCCCCAGCAACGTGTTGAAGCAATCCCTCGTGTTGCTGCAGGTGTCGGGATCTCTCTGCTTTCGTGAACCCTCCCGACCCTGCCGTCTAGGCCGACAAAGATCGACAGACGATATCTCCTAGCTCCTCCGCTGGACCATTGGCTTTTTTCTTCACTGATTGTTCCTCGTTCCCCTCTCCGTTCACCAGACCGGGAAAGCCACCATCTGAGTAACCCTGATTGAGAAAAAGGAAGGCCCAAAAAAAGGGACGGGAGAAAAGAGAAAAAAGACAGAAGGAAACCAAAAGTAAAAAAAAAAAACAAGCAGAAAGAAGAGAAGACGGCGATAGAAGGAGAGAAACGGGGTCGTCTTCCGGGTGCCTGTCTACGCTGGCTCCTCGCGACCGCACGGTGGTCTCCTTCAGAGTGGTCAGTCGCAGGACGGTAACCCGGTGTGATCCCTCTCCCTACGACATCTGCTGGAACCCACACGGTTGTCACGATGGGCCGGCGGAAAATTGAAATCAAGGCGATCAAAGATGATCGCAACCGTTCTGTGTAAGTGTCACCCTTCCCTCTTCGCGATGGTTTATCTTCCCTGGCCAGTCATGAAAAGAAGTTAGGATTGTCAGTGGCCACGGCTAACAGTGGAGGTCCGGTCGATTCGGTTCACAGCACCTTCCTCAAGCGAAAAGGTGGTCTTTTTAAGAAGGCGCATGAACTGTCGGTGCTTTGTTCAGTGGACGTGGCGGTGATCATTTTTGGCCATAACAAAAAACTCTATGAGTTTTCGTCTGGTGACATCCGCGAGACCTTGGGCAAGTACCAATACGTGAGTCCTCCTCTTCCCTCATGAAGGATGCGGTAGTGCTGATCATCGCGATCGGAGAACAGTATGGTCCGCCCCATGAGCATAAAGGACCCGGCGACTTCGCGGGAAAAACGACTGGCGACGATGACGACGACGACGATATGTCACCCGGTCCCGAAGACCTGCAGAACCCAGGGGTGGTTCCGCCGCATCTGCAGAACCAGCCCAGCTTCCAACATATCAACCACGCTCCGTCTGCCTCACCGCCGCTATCGAATGGGGTGTCCTTCGACCCCCGGCATGGCACGCCCCAGCCACAAGGCCTCTCGCGGCCGTCGTCGCGGAGTCACACCCGGCGCCTGAGCGCGAACCTCGTCTCGCAGCAATCGCATCCGCAATCGCAATCACATCCGCATCCGCACGCCACGCCACCCCCTCCACCGCAGAATGGATTCGCCTATATGCCCAATCCCTCCATCTACAATCCCAATGCAAATCCGAACCTGAGCCAGCAGGCTTCCCGACCGGGCCAGTTCCAACAGTTTGCCCATCCTCCTCCCGGCCCTCAACACGCGACTCCCCAGTCGCATCCCCCGCCATCGATCCCTCAACATCATCACCAACCGCCGCCGCACCATGGCCTCTCGCATCCGCACCAACATCCCCATCCACACCCGACTCACCAGCAGATGCCCCATGTGTACCTGTCAGAGCAGGGCCGGCATTCCATGCCACCAACGTTCCCTCCGGAGCAGCAACCGCCGCCGCCTCCACCGCCGCAGCAACAACAACAACAACAACAGCAGCAACAACAGCAGCAACAGCAGCAGCAACATCCGCACTCCCATCAGCAGCGTCCGATGACTCACCCGGAACCGCCTTCATCGCAGCCGATGCCCGCGCAACTCAAGACCGATGAGGGTCAATCCCCCCCTCCCCCCAATCCGCCGCCGTCCAAGTCCCGCAGCATCTTCACGCCCATTGACGACCAGGGATCGGTGCTGGCACGACATTTCGAGATTGTCCCCCGGCGCGAGTCCGCGCAGGGCGATCCGTCCGTGAAGCTCGAGCCCGGGAGCGGCCCGGCGGTCTCCACATCCTCGGCGGCGCCTCCCAAGATCGTCAATCGCCCGAGCAGAGCAGTAACGGATCCCCAGCGCCCGCAGTCGGTCTCCTCCCTTCAGGACATCCCACTATCGCGAACAAATAGCCTACAGGTCAATGCGAAGCGCCCGCGTCTGACCGTCCATATCCCAAGCGATCAATCTGATGGCGGCAGCGCCACGGCGGATTCGTCCCCGCACGGGACCCCCGAAAACAAGACCGCGACCCCGTCTAAGATGCCATCCGACGCGAATCCTGTCGTCTTGCCTCCGCCGTCTCCATCCGCTGGACCCATGGTGAGCGCTGGCGCACAAGGCCCTCCTAACCCGTTCGCACGTCCACCCCCGCCAGGATCAAATTCACAGAATGGCGCTGGATATGGGGGTAGTAATAGCATGGACACGCCCATCTCCGCCTTGCCCAGCCGGTTCGTCTCCGACGCGCTTCTGCCCTCCCCGTCCAGTTTCTTCCCGGAGTGGGGTTTTGGCCGGTCCGGTCCAGACACCAATATGCTGCCGAGTCCGTTGACTTTCCCCACCCCATCTGTGCAGACCGGTCCGAGCTTTCAACGGGAGGATGAATTGGACAGGAAACGGAAAAGCCCGGAGGGCGGTGCTTTGTCCGAGCTTGCTGGCACTGGCAAGAAGCTGAAAACTTGATCGATGGGATGATAGGGAGCTATTTCTTCGGGGCCGCTTCTTCTGTTCTTACGCCTTTTAGTCACTTGTCAACTCTTATCTATTTGTATTGTCTAGTTGGTTCTTCAATTCCTCTTTTTTTCTTTTTTTTTTCCTTCAGATTATGACCTCCCCATATCACAGGTGGCGTTTGGATCATGAGGTGTCGTGCTTTCTTTGCTTGGGATGGGCTGTGGTATTCTTTTTTACCTTTCATGAGTGGGTGTGTTGAAGTCATTTTTTGCCATCAATCTTCATTGTTCGGTTAAATTGTGTAAGGGGTTGATGCCTGATTACCGTTTTTTTATTATTTTATTTTTGAATAGGATTCTGTGCATATTCTTTATTGACTGTTTGATGGGTCTAGTTCTACGTATTTGGGCAATTGTTTTACCGGAACCTTTCTCCTATCTATGCCCTTTATCATCTGTTGGATGATTCAGGACGGGATGATAGTCTTTCCTATGTCTGCTGGAAAAGAAAAAATTGCAAGGAATTGTTTGGTGTCAACCATTAACGATAAGACCTGTTTTCTTCAAGTTATACCCGTTTCCGCCATTTTCAGAAAAATTCTTCTATTGGTTTACTTTTTTCGCTTTTGTTCTTTTTCTTCTTTCTTCCCCCTTTTGACTCTCTCCTCTTTCTCTTTCTTGCATCTTTCCATTTTCGCTGTTCTATCTTGCCACTTCCATGGGGTGTTGTGATATTGTCACGGCCGTTCTCTGATGTTTTGCGGAAATTGGGCCGTTTATACGCAAGTATATAGGATCAGCCAAGTCATGACCGTTAAGGTAATGTTAGTGGTTACCTCAAGGAATTTTTGTTTGGAGGAAGCTCTCATTTATTTGTAGACTTTCCAGCCCTGGTCGATCTTCGACAAACAACGTAGACTCCCACTCCCTCGGTCGACTGCGGATAATACATGAGCTATCATAGACTGATGTTCTTCCCTTCTTTTCTTCATTTTTGATTTCAGGCCCTCCATTAGGAATTAACTAGGGAGTCAGTACATAACTTTATTGCCCAAATACCGATAACTATATAAGATACCTATGTATATATAGATATGCATAAATAAACAAGCAAACTAGGTATGTATATTAACGTAAATATTGGCCCCCCTATCATATGGATTATGGGTCCATCGGAGTTTTATTAGAGAACCTTTTAAGCTTTCCTCTTTCGGGTAAACTTTCGGCTTATTTAAAATGGTTTCTTTCTCTGCATACAATATCATACATTCTCTGGCTATGATAGGAAGTTCGATTATTGGCACGCGAGCAGATAAGGAGTTATTTTTTTTTTTTTTTGAGCTTGAAGGTAGTGTAAATGTATGTATGATATTACAGTAATAACTACTAGAGGCCTATAACTACCTATGTACATACAAGATAGCTATGATACTGACTTTGAGCGATCTACATGGTGACACTCTATCTCTATCAATGCAAGAATTAAAAGTTGGAACGTGGTCACTGCTGGGTTTATACATATACATACAGTTTATTATAATTAACTACATAACCAAGCCTCTTTAATAAATCTTACTTTGATTTGATATATATGTATGTAAATGCACGCCGAAATCTCACATATGTGCTGTGGAAAGGTTAAAATAAATAAGTTATGTACCCGATATTATGAGCGTACATACAGCCTATATACATACATACCTACCGGTCACATCAAGCCGCGATTCAAGCCTCAACTAACTCTAACGGCATTGGTAATTGCAAAACTCCCCCCTGCATATTATTATTATTACTATGGATGCTAATAATCGCCAACGAATGGCTATTATTAGTTGAAGCTCTTAACGTTTATGATGTATGTATACTACTACCATGACATACACACACCTACATTTGCTCTATGATATGTAACTTAACTTTTTATCACCCATAACATACGGAACATTAATAATAAGATCGCATATGATAGCTGCTATACAGCTATGATAGGTACCTACATATCAACCATCAGGTATTCTATGTGATATCAGGTTTATTTCTGGCAAGTCCATATTATTATAAAGGAGTAGTTAAATGACACTGACACGTCGCCGAACGAAATTTGGGGAGGAATCGGTATTTGCTGCGGAAGAAAAAAAAAGATGTGTCTTTTTTGGCTCGACTCAGGACTGGACTCTGCATTTGGGGTCGAAAACTACACATATGTGGTAAGGATTCTTTTTAGATTATTACTATCATACCTATGTCAGGTCAAGTCAGGGTTTACCGTTTGGAGTTCCTAAAATAGATTATTTTTAATTCTATTTTTTTTCTTTCTCCCTTTCTTTTGTGTGGTCGGTTTTAAGTTATGACAATCAGAATTGCATGGATATGTAAAACTGAGGAGCTTAAACTTGAAATATGTAATATAAAAGCTGGGCTGATGATCAGCTGAGGAATACTTAAGAGCTCTTCTCGTTTTACACTTGCATGAAGAATCGGGGTTGAAGATCGAAAAGATTTATTTATGATACAGTTGCACTTGATACTGAAGATCTTATTGTCCACCGTGTCTCGATCGATGCGCCTCGCGTTTGCAAGCAGCGAGGCCCTTCCTCCCCAGTGGAAGCCATCTTAAGTCGTCTGGCATTGTTCATCTTCTGTCAAGAAACTTCCCTCTTCTTTGTTTTTTCGCTTTTCTTTGATTCTTCAAGCTTCTGACGGCCGCTGCAAAACAAAACATGATACACATGGATACATACATGAGCTAACCTGTGGGAAGGACTGTTTCCATGGCTTGCACATCATTATAATTAATATATAGAGAGTGTGACTACCGAAAATCCTGTTTGTATGATCCTCCTGGCCTACAAAAGCAGAGTCCAGACAGTAGTTCACTTCGCAATCTGCACATACATACAGCTTCAAAATAGACTATCATATGTAGTTACATCTCAACCCATTTGTTTGTTTGCTAAGAACATTAACGGACAACACCGGTGTCTTGTATTTAATAAGTTGCTTGGTACATGTATGTGTATGTACGTTGTTAACAGGGCTCTTGGGGAATTTTCAAGATCTCAATTGACTGTCAGAACAGTTTTTAGAACCTACCGACGCCGGCATGGGATTAATTGGGAAATTGATGTCGTCTAAAGCTCTACATTTCACCATTTTTATTAGTCTATGTAGTATGTAATAACCCAGTTTTGTTGGCATACCGACAGATTTAATAAGCAATAGATATCATAGATCATACAAATGTCGCTTTCAGCTGTAACCGTACCTCAAGCTACTACTGGAACATACGGTAAAGTCAATAATAGAGTGGAATTAATTAAATGAAGATGACGAATATTGACTTTTGGAGAGGGTTTCTTTCAAGAAGGCTGACGCGGAGCCTATACATAACAAGCTTAATCAGGATTATTACAGGTACCTACTATACATACTCAAGATGAGTTTCACAAAATGCTTCATGAAACAGGATCGACCTATAGCGTACATGTACAGGCTGTACATTGATTGACTCTTGATGATATTAATCCCTGTACGTCTACATATGGTTATATACCTTCACATTTAAATGGAACAATTGCGCTCCATGCAAATACCCAGGCGACCGCGACGATATCCTGTTTTATGGAGAAAGTTGCGCGAAAGAATGGCAGAACGATTGAAACATAGTAAGTCTGGGTCATCAAACCATGCTCCCCTGGCGCGCATGCCTATCATATGTTCCTTTTTTTTTTTTTTTTTGCGGCGAGCTGGAGCTGGCTGCGCCTTAAGTTAATTACGTGTTTATTAGGCATTTTATGCAACGAAACCTGTGCGAGACTATAGGGACAATATGGAACTCAGCTATCATGATCGCAAAGTATGTAGGTACAATACGGGTGACATTGGGTGTTGACTGACGCGATCCGTTTTGACTCTGATTAATCTTGTCTATTCTACTGTTCTACATTTAGCTGATGATACATAGCATATATATACATACATACATTGTGCTGAATCTGGCTACTAGTGCTATCGTAGAAAATCATTGATAATAAACCGAGTTAATAATCTCTAAATAATTTACCTTTATGAACATCTTAATCGTACTAGTATGAAGCAGGGGTTAGTACTATTCGAGATGGTATAAAAAGGTTACTCGTAGCACCTACCTATGTATCTGCTTCACTCATAGATTTTATAGTTGAGCATCTTTTTGGTGGTTCATCCTTCCTTTCTTTTTTTTCACTTCTGGGCATGTAGTGACAGAAACTTGAACTGTCGTTTTCTTATATGTAAGGAAGTTAGTCACAGTAGCAGCTTATTGCTTGAGCCTCTCTGCTAGACCTTTGCAATTGATCCATAATGAAAAGTGGTGAATATCTGCATAATCGACAATGACATTGCTGATCTTAAATGTATAGATAGTATTGTGAAAAAGCCCTACTGTAGTAGGTTAGCATCCCGTTCAGTCATATGATTATCGTCATCAACTTATTAACATCTCTCTGATCACTGCAAAGTGAGATTATCATTCACCGCCATCACTGACAGCTCCATCCATCTATCACCTTCCATCATGACCGATCACCTTCCATCATGATCGATCACCTTCTATCATGATCGATTACCTTCCATCATGATCGATTCAGATCCGTCTTTGCCGTTGTAAGACATTTTCGGCATCACGCCATCCATCGTGATAACAGACATATAGCCTCTCTTTCTCCCCTCTCTTCTCCCCTCTCTTCTCTCTTCTCTTCTCTCTTCTCTTCTCTCTTCTCTTCTCTCTTCTCTACTCTCTTCTCTTCTCTCTTCTCTACTCTCTTCTCTACCCTCTTCTTTACCCTCTCCGCAATTGTTTGGTGACATTGTGCAGTGGGCTGACAGAAGAAGTTGTTCCCCACAAAGCAGGCACTTGATTGTTTAAGGTGTATGAGATGGCTGCATGCATACCATTCACACTGTATTAACCCATCCTTCCTGTCTGACATCCCATGGGTAGCTATAGGTGCCAATGAATCTTAAAGCCATCACAATGGTGGTCTTTTAGTTGATTTAGTACTATACCGTCTAGTGTTTAGGCGTTAAGGTGTTTAACACAGCCCAACTTCTCTGCTGCACTTTCTTCCCTGTTCATACCTGTCCTTAAGTGTCTTTCCAGTCTTTGGCTGCCTGATCCTCTATGCCCCCTTATTACCGCTGCGTGAGGATATGGGTCAAAAGATACGTAACGAAGTAGAAGAATAGTAGTAGTAGAGCTAATCGGCCTCTGGTTATGACTACCGGGGCATTGGTGCCGTTACCAGGAAAACAAGCATCCAATTGCAATCAGAGAGACAGACCCTCGCTATGGTAGAGACGGCAAAAGTATTCCAAAAATTGGATGTAATGGCTACCTTAGACCGCATTCCGCACGAGATAGGGACTATGAGAGCTTGGTCGGGAGCTTACATACATAAATGTCGACAAATACTATGGTATGCAAGGTGGCCAAGGTCAAGCACCTCATCTGTATATTGTGGGTATCTTGCGTACCACAAGCTCCCATATTTCAACCACTCTCTGGATTTGAGCGGTCACATGCTGTCTGTGCTAGTATCTCGAAAGGGGAGCTCAGATGTGACGGCCTGAGTCATGAGGCAAGTCAAGGCAACACTAAGCACACGCGCACAGACAATCCAACTTCATTCAAAAGGTGAGGTTCTAATTACCTACTAATTGTCGATGATGGAATGGCTATCTTACCAGAAGACGATCGCCACATCATCGAAATACACCCTTTGGATAACTCTCTAGATCATTTACAAGATTTACTTCAAGATACAGAGATCTCCTATGAGACGCATCTGATAGCTCTATTAAGAGTCATGACCAGATCTATCAAAAGATAATATCGCGACTTCTCAATGCTTTGCACAGAGAGGAAACGGCTCACTCGAAGACAAGTAGTCGACATGTAGCCTCTGAGCTCTCCGACCTTTTCAACCATATCCGCAAACGGGACTTCAGTTACAGTTACTACCCCTTGTCAACCTTGTTATCCAAAAAGCATCTGACTTCGAGATCTGGAGCGCCGTTCTTGATCTCATTACCACCCTCTCTCAAGTTACTCCTCCTGCAAGTGTCCCACATTCGACGGCACACCCATCAGTCATTCCTGTGCTTCCCTACAAGGTGATGAACGAAGGGTCTTCGAGGAAATTCGATTCTGCACCTACCGCGGCGTGGGAGGATCAAGGAAGGTGGCAACGCTGTCGAAATGATGGAGGTCTCCTTGTGCCCGCAAACAGAGCTCCTATCGATTCGATGATCCCTCATCCCCGTCCTCCTCCTCTTCCTGCTCCCCCCCCCAGTGGTTGGGCCTCCTCCCCCTTCTCATCCTTCTCGACGTCGCTCCCTCCAAGACCCCCGCCAAGAGCTGGATAAGTGGCCTCGGCGATAGAAAGTTTTCTCCTTTTATTATTTTTATTTATTTTTATTTATTATGTACGAGTGGTATCGGTTTTATCAAAGTAAGTATCTCTAACCAAATCCATGGATGATTGTAGCACTAAATTCTATTAACGAGGGAGAAGTGCTCACTCTTTTTGTGAAACTCATGAACAATATGGCTTGCGAGATATGTTTATTCAAGATAATGATGCCGCCGGATGGAAAGGATTGAAGGAAATGAGTAAAGGGGCCTTCGGGTCTGTCTATAGGGCTCTGAATTGGAATACGGGCGAAGCTGTTGCTGTGAAGCAAACCCGGCTGCCAGATCTTCTTCGAGAAATACTTTGAGAACCAAGACTGGACTTCAAATTTACCAGTCGATGAATGGCAACACGCCAACAGATGGATTGATATTCCTGACTCGCCGGCTGAGGACAAAGTTCTGAAATGGTGGTTTCGATTCTAGAATCAATTTCTTGCAGAGGAACGAGGTCTGTTACGACGCCGAAGCTCGCCGTCAGATTGATCTCTTTGTGAAACGGAACGACGGACGGCCGCAAAGCTCGGTCCGTGACTGGAAGGACGTTAGAGTGATCGGCGAACTCAAGGCATCTAACGATCGTAAGAAAGATGCCCTTCTCCAGCTCAGTCGATATGTGAGCGCTTTCGCTACTTTGTCATTTCTCCGGCAGGTCGGGCCATTCACAAATATCGGTCGAAAGCAGAGCTCCTTGGGGGCTCTCCGCGACGCGGTCAGGGCACATCAATCTCTCTTCGTGAAAGGGAAGATGCACCGAGATATTCCCGAGAACAACACCATCATCATAACGGACCCCAAAAACAAACCAATGGGTTCACGGGGATGCTGATTGACCTCGACCTTGCCAAGGAGGTCGACAGTGGTCGCTCGGGTGCCGCTGCCAGACCGGCACGATGGAGTTTATGGCCATCGAAGTCCTGCTGGGAGTCGACGATACCTATCAGCATGATCTTAAATCATTCTTCTACGTACTGCGGTCATCACAGCTGGGAATCCTCACGCTAGTTATCCAAGGGGGCCACCGGCAGCGAGTCTGCTGAGTGAGTGGTACACTGGCAATTACAAGGAGATTGCTCAAGCCAAGCGAGGCGCTATAGGTGCTGGTGGATTTGAGTATATACTGGAAGAGTTTCCGCCCGAAGTTTGACTGTGTCAAGCCGGTGATCTGCAGGGAGTTGCGTCGGATCTTGTTTCCTATGCATGAAGATAGACTCTTCACCGGGACACCTCCTCACCCAGAAGATTTGTATCCCATTACCCAGGCGTTTAGCAAAGCTATTGATGATCTAAGGAGGAAATAAATGGTTTTTACCGTTCTGTATCTTCTGCTACGCTTTATCTGTACATACTTGTCTCATGAAGAAGGCAGAAGACAGTCGGAGGCAAGTGGCTGGACTAAGAGTTTTCTTACGGGCTTTTCCCATTGTATATAAATTGAGGTCGCCTTCATGGACTCGAATAGAAGTAATAATAATGATAATAATAATAGCAGGCTTTGGCTAAATAGTAGACGAGCTAAGGAGCTTGGAGAGAGATCACCGTGTTTTTCGCCAAGCATAGTTATTAACACGAAGGATCTTGCAGAGTTCATTCCAGAAAGCAGAGAAGAATCGGCCTGACACTACTACTACATACTACTGTAGGGTAAACATGATCTAAAAAAAACATCGTCGCCACGTCTTCGGCGGTGACAGTACAAGGAATCGAGATTCGAAATCGACCGTTTAGTCATGTGTTGTGTCGTATGCAATCGTATGATAGAATAGCCGATCGACTTCTTGGAAAAACCGTGGCAACATAACTTGATGCATGTTGCACAGTTTGTCGTGGGTGTATGATGTAGAGTATCCATCACTTTATGTACCTATGTGCTTATACTATGGCCCAACTATCATTATTATGTATGTAGTATATGTATAGTTCAAGTCATAGTGAAAAGTGGAATAACCATGTCCCCCGACTATACATAACAGCTTCCAGCAAAGAGAGTTTGTTTCATCTTTGAAGTCTTCTTCTCAGCTTCACAAAAAAATGGTAGGTAACCCCTGCTTTCGTACTGCTCCATGATGGAAAACAACTAGTCGAAGTGGGATTTTCGCTTTCTTTTCTCGGCCAGTTTGTCAAAGCGTTCAGTCCATTAAATCACGGTCTGGCGGGCGAGGACGAACGGCGTATGGATGCATCCATACCTACCTACCTACTACATACATACATTATGTAGTTATAGAGAAAAAGAGTCAGTAGTAACTAGAGCATGGTCATGGTGATGGATGAAACCTTCCCTGTGCAATACTCATACTAACCGTATTGGCCCTGTTCTCCGGTCCAGGGCATGAGCGGACGCCTAACTGATAACATCAACGTGCCTGGCGATCCTTGATAATAACGGGCTTGTATATGGCATGGGACAGATTTGAATGCACTATGGTGACGACTGGTACGAGCAACGAAAGATTAATAATTAACTAGTATGCTTTGGTGAAGAAACTTGAAAAACATATCTCGCCGCCTCACGAGCCTCATTGCCGCCTTCGATTACCAAAAACTCAAGCAAAATCGTTAATTTCTATATCCAGGCTGCTTCCCAAAGAGGAGACCCATCCCCCAACTGTTCCCCGCACTAACTCCAAATCCTTGTAGATCCGAAGGTTTTCGTTTTGTATGACCCCCACATAGATGGATACAATGACATTACAGGTCTTTCTTGTCGAAGACAGCCGATTTACCTCCTTCCTGCTTAGGCGTATTAGGCAAAACCAAAACAATTTCCACTGCAGTTGACAGAATTGTTACTAGTCGTTGTGAATGCGGGTTTGTTCGTGCGGGGTCATTAAAGTAGCGCTCAGCAGCGGCAGAAACGAGGGGCAGATTAATTTATAAGTTTGTGTTGGTTGCTTTGTTTTTTTCTGCTTCGACCGGGGCATCTTTTCGAATAGTAACGAGATGCCACAATTTGATGGTCAGCCCAGCCCAGCCCAATGGAACAGCGACCATACCTACCCTTGACAATGTTGAACTCTTTTGATCCTGGTGACATTCTTTCTTCCCTGAACCCACAATGGCCAAGACCATGTTCCAAGTCGACACAGTGGCAGTTCTTTCCAGCTTGCTGGTTTTAAATTCTTTAAATTCCTACCTCACCTTTTCTCGGGATTACAGAATACTGTTCTCCGGCGGGATCGCTAGAATAAGATGAGTCCCTCTAGCCACAGGTAGGGTCTGAGTCCAGCTTGCTGGAGTTTTTCTAACCAGTCTCATCGTGCACCTGATCTCATAAGCTCTGCCTGGTTAGAAAAACTCC
>NPHW01005017.1:885-16630 GCA_002240705.1 Elaphomyces granulatus | reverse complement strand
GCCTGCCCGGTTGGAGTGCTAAAGACTGAAAAGTCGATGCAAAGCTGTTAGAAGCCTCAGGGGCTCCATCGAAGCCAGTTGAAGACATCATGGTGAATTTACGAGAGATCTGATGGGCCACTTGTTCGAGGAAGCCCAGATTGCTTCGAGAGTCACAAACAAATGCGTTCCTGGATGGAAAGTATCTCGCGCACACGCACACGCAAAGGAAAACAGATACTAGATTGTATTTAGCGTTCTTCTAACATATTGCTTTGTAGGAATCTTTAAAGACAATAGCAAAGGCGTGCGTCGTGCAGAGCCAGGAAGCATGATAGGAGTTCTTGCTCAATTTCTGTGAAAGCTTCGGGCCTTAGGCTTGGACCCGACATTCTTTGGCACCGATAAGGACATGTCGGAGATTTTTACCGTGCGCCCCAAATGCGACAATCCAACTTTACTGTATTGGCATATGCGATGAGCTATTCGGACAAAGCTGTCAGCATCTCTGGAGACTAACACGGCCGGATTATAATCATCGATATGGTGGTTGTGCTTACCCCTCGCGAACATAATTCACAGAGTTTAACAACGGGAGACAGTGGTTAACATTTTTTCTAACCATTTTATTAATGCCCGCCCTCTTATTTCCGACCACATATGGGCGCCCTGAGCAGATTCACTGCGACTGTGCCAGGGAAATGTTTTGTTGATGCAGGACAAGGGATTACTTCCGATTGTGGGCGTATTTATGGGTCAATTGGTGCCAGAGTCAGTGGGCCTTGTGGGTGCGATCAAACGAGACAGAAATACCTGTTTTGAAAACGACTATGATTCTTGAATCGCACTGGCGGAAAATCAAACACGATTGTCTGCACTGGTTCAATAGACCGCGTATCGATCTTGCTGTTTGGATTCTGCTTACAAGGTCAATTCCGGACAGTCTTGCGCGCATGCAGGTCCTGGGGAGAGGCTTTCAAGCGCGGATGGAAAAAATTGGCCGGTCGAACGGTTTATGATATTCGACGTAACCACACAGATCCAGCTCAGTGGTCTTGCGGATGTCCATATTTCTTACTATTAAATTCACGCTTCCTAATCTGCAAACACATTGTCTCTTGTTACGAGCCAGCCACAGATCCCGTATCCGTAAACTTTTATCGAGGAATCCAAAGACAAAGGGTGCCGCCATTTTGGACCCATCCAAACTTGACCCCTCTGTCTGAATATTGGCCAACAGAAGTTCCAAGGCGGTAAATGAGGAATTGGTTTCTGACTCTGAGGATGATATTGATCCCTGCGGTCAACGATGAATCGATGATGAATCAGCCTCCAACTCGAGAGATTCCGACGATGAAATAGACAAGCTCTTCTCGGATATGCACTGCTTTGCAAAATTGACGGAGAACCAGCGGTCCAAAGGAAACCGTCCGTTCCTAAAGAGGGCCATGGCTCGCTCTAAGCCCATGCAAACTTTGGTAAAGGAATCCGCAATCCTTGAGAATCGACGAATGATGGTAGAAACCTAGGATACTCAGTGGGAGCATCCAGCGACAATGTATCTTCAATGAGATTTGACTCCAGATAGCGCCTGATGTTCATTTGGCATCAATTTGAGGTCGTCGTTCCAGCAGTTGTACGGTTTAAACCATTTGCGTAATGACAGTAAGTTCCGTGTATGAAATTTTTTACCTTGGTCATTGCCCGCTGCCCTAAAACCACTTACTTCCCATGATAGATGCAAGTGGGATCTCTGATAAACTTAAATAGTGCAGTTTTATTTGAGTAGTCCTGGCAAGCAAGGTAGTGTCATTCGAGTGTAAGCCTTGTCTGTTGGGAAGCGCCTACTTAACTAAGGTGTCCTAGTGTCGTCACCTGTAGGCGGCCACATCTACGCCTTGCAGCTCACCTGTAACCTGTCTACGCGTCTGTGGGTTCAGTTAGATGTAGGCTATACTAGGAGCTTAGAAGTAGCAACTTACAACAACTGACAAATTGGTTCGCACTCTTCAGGCTCTCTCAAATAAAAACCACTTCTGAACTACGAAGGTTACTATTAAAAACACCTACCCGAAGACAACCCTTCCACCATTCCATGACCATCCTGAATATTCCGCGAGCAAACACATAACCGTCGCCACCAAAGAGGATAGACTGAGGCCAGGCAGGACAAAATGTACTGAAGGCGATGACGAAGGAAAGCTGTGGCCGCCCTAAGCTCTTTCCCCCAGACTAAAGTACCATTTGGCTCCTCACCCAGGCAGGAGGACTTCCACAAAATAAATAGCCTAAGGGACCAGGCTATTAAGGAGGGAAATATGATCTCTCGCTGCATCTTGTACAACGTTCGAGCCTTAGGCACACGGAACACATGACCATATAGCCTATTCTCCCGCGATTAATTCTACCACATACATAGCCGTGAGTATTGAATCAATCCAAAAAATCCGAAGGTGGTCTGAGTTTCTGAGACTACATAGGTGTTTGAAGCTTACTCGTTCACTGGCCAGCTATCTCACATATCTGAATGAATCCTCTCCCAGTTATCTTCCTTTGCCGATTTCCTTTGATATCCGAAATAGTATACTTCTAATAACTACGGATCCTGGTATAGTATTTCCGCTCATCCTTGCAAATTGTAACCTTTCCTGGATCTTCTGTGTCTTTGATATCCGATGTATGTAGCAATTCTATGTCAGTGTCTAATAATAAATCTCCTTTATTATAATTAAAATCTGACATATTTTACTACATCAACCACTGAAGATACAAGTCTTGCAACTCGTCCTTGAAGTTGATGAGAAGATGGAAATCATGGAATCATTGATGGTAAATCGATATTCCTCCATCAGAACCCCAAGCCTTACGACAGATGAAGCAGAGGCAAATGCTTCAGAGCTTGAGTTGGAAGAGGTTGGAAGCATGGACGGTAAGTCAAGAGTCCTCGGGGTGGTCCTGTCAAGCCTCAAACTATGAAGGAGGTATCAATTGGAGGGAGTCATCGATTTTTCCAACAAAGCCTTCCCTGGCGATATCGAAGTACTTGCATCCAACTATCCTACAAACAGGAGGAATCTTCAGCCGGGTGGAAAACAGCTTGTGATGAATAGCATGAAATGGGGGGATGTAATTGAATCAGGCAGCGAGGGAATTGTCCAAGGCAAAAAGGACTGAAGAGAGTGTTTCGGGAGCGTAGTTTGGGACAGAACGCCTGGGATTTTGATCTACAGTAGATCATGTTTGCCGTCATCAGGGACTTTTTTACTAAATTTATACCCCATAGTCTTAGACCTTGTAAACTGTCTATCATACGGATGGTCGAATAGCCTGCAGCTGACCAAATGGCCCTTACTCTATAGCTACTGTCATCGTGGAGTCCCGGAACATGAGTATACTGGCCTGTCATCCTTTGCAAGGAGATTCGAACGAATCTATTATCTATTCGTACAAATTAAGTATGACCTTTTAAAGATTGATAAGAAAATAAGTGATACTATATGAAAAAAGAATGAATATTGCATTGGTTAGTACTATATTGGTGTTGCTATCTGTAAAGACTGTGCGAGGGCCTGTTTTTATATGGTAGTTATTATAGATATTTGGATACATGTAATTTTTGCATGCCCTCATTTCACTTAGAACCATACATCTGATACCAAATATCACTCCTATATATCTACCATGGGTCATAATCATACCCGGAGCTATAGATCGATCATCGAATTGTAATCAGAGTGTAAGGCCCAGTATGGGGAATGTGATTACCTCAAAAATACTAAGGTATACATGGTCGTATGTGTAAGTTTCCAAGCAAAGGAAGAATAAAAATAGAAAGATCTATCTATTTTAGTGTCCATCTAGCTGTTAGTTTGCAACATAACTAACTAGCACAAGAGAGTGAAGGAGAGTTGAAGGTAAATAGGGATAGTTAGTTAGCGGTAGTTAAGGAAAGGCAGAATACGCCAAGCCGTCCTATGTAGAAAGTTTACACAGTGCTCAGTGCTTACACATACATAGTATCATATGCTTTTGAATCATTAGGAGCAAGAAGTTGAAGATGGAAAGTAATTCTAGCAACTTGAAGCTTGAAAATTGAGCTTAAAGGCATGTGCAGGGAACCTGCCCTTTTGCGGAGTTTTCTGCGGCCACACATGTATACATAGCCCTGTCCGACCGGTTGCCCCCTCAGCTCTGGGTTCTTCGCAACTCTGTGATAGCATGAAAAAAAAATTGCCTGGGCGAGTTATTGAATTTGGACCAGCCCTGGAGTGACTGGAATATTCCTGCTTGATCGATCTTGATATTCGTAAAGTGACTAATAATTAGTTCCTGACTTTCAAATATTGAATATTAGTGCACAGTCCACAAATGGCTGTAAAAAAATACATTCCATCCCTTATTATTAACTCTTGCCAACCTTCCTTCACATCGATCATATCTATTACACCTAATTCAATCCATGTCTCGACTCTCCCCGCTTGAGTGGAGCGACGTTGATTTGTATATTTGGGAGTCAAGCAAATGTCATTTTGTCTGCGCGACCGATTGGTCACAAGTAATTCCCAGCCATCACTGAGAAGATAGAACACGAATTCAAATTTTCAGCCCCGGTTGCCAGCCGAAAGGACAGTCATAATTCATTAATAAAAAGAAAGTGTATGAGCCACAAAAGGGGAGGAAACTCGGATTCCTTCGACATAGTGTTATGTTGTTGCAAACTGTACAGAGCATATGTAGGTATCCGAAGGCATATTAGCCCCTTAGTATTCCAAAAACCTGGGAATCCCACAATCCGTAGATGGTCATGGAGATGACACTTATCAGCCCGCCACAGTAACATGTTACAATTTAAGAAGATGAAAAAAAAAAGACGTTTTCAAACAAACCCATCCCATCCGTCAAATTCATCACTAAACTTAACGGCAGCTTTTAGATAGAATTTATCTGCGTCTCCCCATGTCTGCGCTCCTTCCTTGAGCGCGCGAATCGCTTTGACATAATGCGCATCAGTCGAGTGGGGTCCCTTAATCGCCTTTTGGACCGCCCAGTCCCAGCCTCTGCCTTTCAGTTCATACCCAGTAATTCGACTGAGCTGGATTTCTGGTCGGAGTTGTGATATATATATAGACAATGTACACAGCCACCATTGTCGCACCAGCGGGAGATGAAAAGAAGTGGGAATAAGAGGAAGGATGATCCGAACGGCATGACTTGTAGTGAGGATATGAACGAGGAAGAAATCGTATTTCTCAGTGCGCGTTCCGACGAGAATTGCGGCGGCGGCGTGCTGGCTATCGCGGAATTGCTTGATAGGATCTTCGATCTTCCACGCGTTCCAGTGATCCAAAAGGGCTGCTTCACGTTCTCGGAAGAGGATCTCTAGATTCTGATTGGCAGAAGTGGCGAACAAGCCATTAAATCGTTTGTCTTTCCTCACCTTTTCCAAGATCTCCAAGGGCGATACGGACTTGTACGAAGGCTCGGCATGCGAGTACGACGGATCATCCAAGTATTTATGAATATCACTGTAGCTTATTGCCGCCATGGCCAGCGCTTCCATTGCCACATCACGACTGCCCATCTCCAAAGCATAGCCGAGATGGATCAATGGATGTCCGACTTCCCACAGTCAGCAATTGCAGCCATGCGAAAAACCCGCTCACAAAAGCGAGCACAACTTACTACCAGCAGTGATGGAGCTAATTAACGGTTCCTTCCCAGAAAATAGAAACCGATGCACGACTGCTTTCCAATCGTACCCTTTCCGGACAAGTTCATCTTCAAAAAAATCTACATATGCACGTTGATATCTGCTCGGTATCAGTTCCAACACCTTTCTTGATATTCAAAACAAATTTTAGATAGGGCAAATGAGGCATATGGCAAGGGAAGTAAAACTTTAATAGAAAGATCCTCACTCTCGCTTCCCCAAATAATCTCGCCAGTCATGGGGGCTAATTTCACCTGGAGAGTCACTCCATGGGTCCAAGTTTCGCGAGTCGATGTCATAAATCCGATTTAAATCATCCGTAGTAGCACCAAGTAAATACGCCGAGCTCAGCACCTACAAATAACAAAAAAGATTTCAAGGGTTAACAAATGTTCTACCCACTGTCTTTTTTAGTGAAAGACACAAGTGCCAAAAATATATGTAGGACAGAGAGGGGACAATAGCCTACATGTGGCAGGTGGTTGTGAAACCGCCTCTCATTGAATAGGATTGCGTGATTAACATGGTTCAACTTAAGGAGATGCTTCAGAGCACAAGAAGGCTTCTCGGCGGCTGTCTCGATTTCATGGATTTTAACAGAAGGAATATTAATTGCTTCCCCTGAACGGAAGAATAGTTTAGAAAAATATGATGAAAACATGATGACACAAGTGGAATTTGAGTAGAGAAGAGAGACGCCTGCAGGCTGAGTTCAGCCTAAAAGAACAAGAGGGGGAGTATCATAGGAAACCCCACAGGGATATCGAATATCATACACCTTTTTCCGACGCAATATTATGAAAAAATCCGACTATGTATAATAAATTCGAAGTTGATCTTCATTATATTGCAGATGATATGTACCCGTTCAAGCTGACAAAAGATGCAAATCGGTCAAACGCCGCCAAGAATGGGTAGTGTGCTGACTAAGCCCTAATGCCCACTCCTATGATATGAGGCCCCTGAGGTAACCTATCAGGACCCACCCGCGACTTGCTGACTAACACATACAAATTCGCGCCAAGACAATCCCGGGCCTACATATCATAGGCATAACGCCAAGACTAGGGACTCAGAACTAGTCTTATTAGGTATTAGTTCTGTATTTTGCCTTAAAAAAGCGGTACTAGTATCATGGCTCTATCTGATGAGTGATACAAGCAGTACGGATTCTATTATAGTATTATAGGTGTTAAGTTAGGACATGCATGCCCTAATAATATCATCAGTCGCGTTCGGCTTTTCAAGTTTTTCCTTTTTGAACTTTAATATTGGTATATTCAGGAATCAGATTCCTACATATTTGTTTTATTATTACACATCTTATTGAACTCATTACGGCGATGCAGATTCAAAGTTTGTCACGGACCAACCTCTAGGGAGCTCGAGCATTCTAGCTAGTAATTATAAACCGCTGCGCCAGGGACAAAAGACTAGGATTCTCAAGAGCTGCTCTCATTTATTTATAATATAGTAGGCAGCGCCGTCACAAAGTTACCAATTCACGATCGATGCTATAATGAAATGGCTGGATATCAAGAAATTGCCCATAGAGCTAGAGAGTGCCTTATTAGACACTCCAGAGTCAAAATGACGGCAACGCGAATGTTACACTCTAAGTCTCTCATCAAGCAGCTGTTGAAGATTAGTACTGATCTTACTAGTATCATACAGAACATTCTGATGCTTCCATCACTGAGCCAGTGAGCCTCCCATCAAGCAGTTAAAAAACAGCCCGGGATTAGGTATAGCTACATATAGGTAACTGCAAGCATCCATTTGCGGCAAAATAATGCAGCAGGGGTTGTGTCTTTTCACCATTTTCCGAGAAAATAATAATACCTAATTCAGAACAGTACTAGGTAGAGCATTGCATTGCTAATAATCCCTATTATTATAGAAAGCGGGCTTATGTACATATGATAGGAAGGGAAAGGAAAGGATTTAAAAGGAAGCCTATACCTAACCTATACTACATAGTAGCCTGAGTGATTTTCGACCTCGGGGTGTGCGACTTGAGCGTCTTTATTGTTATACATATGAGCAGCTACTGAACGAGCTCCATAATGTCCCTTTACTATGATAATTATTATTACAAGTTCGCTAATTATTTAGTCACTAATCTTATTTTATATAAGTTCATGTTTTGATATGAGCAGCTACTGAGCGAGCTCAATATTTAATGTCTCCTTACTATGATAATTATTATTGCAGGCTCGCTAATTATTGTACTCAGTAATCTTATTTTACTATATAAGTTCATTTCATGTATGACATGTATTTTGCTTTTGCGAGATTATTCTTGTAATTAACACAAGAGATTCATTCTCATGATACTACTATTCCTTCATCCACTTTGCTTCAGCCGCTTCTGGATGATTATAATTAAGCCTCACGCTTCATCGTGTGAGGATTTTCCTTCTTACGATAGCATAGATTGAGCTGCACCTATTATAGTTATATCACATGATAGTCCTCCTATTTATACTGGGTCGCGCGGACTGCGTCCGTTTGTACACAGAATTGGGACAGGAAACCAAGCCCGGTTCACTAGATTCCATGGATAACTGGTTACTGCTGGTAACAGCAGTAGAATTGGAAAATTTAGTACTACTAGGAAGGAAGTAATATAATTATTACTAATATATAATTATAAGGGAATTACAATACCCTAGCAATGTAATGCAGCAACGTACATGAATACGGCATCCAAAACCCGATCGAACGCTGGCAATTAGGAAATCAAAATTTATACGTTTGTGACCGATTTCAATTTTAATTCAGACTCCCAACGTTCCACTGTTTCCTTTTCTAATGTCTGTAGTCTGGACATTTCAGAAAGCATGTCTGGATGGGGCTGGAAGTTAAGATCCGATCGATTGGTTGAAGAAGATGCAAATAATTTAAAGACTTTATCCGTGATACTTGAACGTTGAAAGAAGAGAACAAACGATCAGTGGATCATGGTTTTTTATGGTTTTATCAACTTTTAGATCTACCACGGCCTTTGACAAAGTTTGACTCTGGACTTTGTAGTCGGTTAGACAGAAGGCTGGGCACATCGGGACTTGCCGGCGGCGGATAGAGCAGTTGTTGATAGTAATGGACCTCGTGATAGGAAAGATGGTGAGTAAACCGTCATCCAAATCACGACTGAACTTCGATTTCATGGAACGAATGGACGGAAGAGAACACAGCGAGGGGGTATTGTGCAGATTATATGAATATCATCGAGAGGGAAAAGTTCGGCTGTAGGTATTAGGTAACAACCTTGTTAGTAGTTATTCCTAGTAAATATTGAGAACAAGCCAGATCTTACTATTAGGTTCCATGATGATGCCAGCTGCAATACCACGTGAACCGTTTACCAAACCCCATCTGCTGCTGACATTCGCCAAGACCATGCATGGCATGCCAGGCGTATAAAGAAAAAGCCCAGGGAAAGGAATTCTAACACCCTCACCTTGCTGTGCTAAAATGGTATCCAAACATAATCTTTCGGATGATGGTAGCCGGCTGTGATCTCCAGGGAAAAGGAAAATGAATTGATTTAGCTGACGAGCGGGTATCACTTTGGAATTTAGTAACAAGTTAGCTGTGCGTTTCTGGCTCGTGTCAACAAAGCTCGTAATTGGGGGTCGGTTTGACGCATTTGCTCATCTAGTATAACGACGTCGGTAAACCGATGCCAAATATCACGACCCGTTTGTTCATCCTCTTTATTGTCCCTTGGCTGTCGCCAAAGTGGTAAACCTCTTACGGGAGGAAATTGGTAGAAGTCTCCCATGAAGAGTATCACTGGCAAGTCAAGCGCTGAGAGAACGAGCAATATTGCATTGCCGATTAATTTTTGCCATAGTTTGCAAATCCACCATACTAACTTCGTCGATGATCATGATCGTCTTATTGGACCACAAACGTTGGATCCTTCGAAGAGGGGACTTTCTGGGTTGGTTATCGAAAGATAGGCCCAAAGCGGTATGATATGTATTGCCGTTAATGTTGTCGGCGGCGTAACCAGTGGGAGCAGTTGCAATAATTTCATGCTCACGTTGGAGAAGAGTCAGTACAGCCTTCAGCGCTCTAACGACAAAGGATTTTCCTGTTCCCCCCTCGTCACCGAGATAAGCAAACATTTGGTCTCTTTGAGCTATCGTAGGGATAATCTTTTATCGCGGTGGTGGTCTAGAAACGGGGAATATGTGTTCATATTCTACCTCTAGATCTCTATCCTATACGCGCGTGTGTGTACATAGGACGCCTGACTGCCAAGATATCCTCGCCGGTGGGCGCGGGAGTTGAGGCGTTGGCTGGCGGGTTTGATGGTGCTGGCAGTGCTCCTTTCCGTCTCGCTGCCGACTTTGTCTCGCTGCCGACTTTGTCTCGCTGCCGACTTTCTGCGTGTGGTCTGGTTTCTGCATGTGGTGGGGATAATTGAAGTGGATGTCCTTCTTACGGTCTTCCACCTGCGCGCGTTGTCTAATAGCTCGCGCACGCTGTCATAATCCCGGCTCAGGAGAGAGCCAGAAAGCCTCGGGTGCATCGTGGTTAGGAACTTTTCTATCCGTTCCTCCTCGCCTGTCTTCGCTTTCTGCCATAATGGCCGGATGCGGTGATAGTACTGCGAGATGCTCTTTCCTTGGCGTTGTTTGATGCTAAAAGAAGCTCCTTCTTAGCATCGCTTTCCTGCAAATGGATGTTCATAAAGTGTTCGACTTCATCCATGAGCTCAAGGTAAGTAGTGACAGTGCTTTCGTCGGCGACCCATCCCTCTGCGGTGGGTGCAGGGGTAATCTCGGTGTCTTGGTCGGTGGTGTGCGGTCTGGAGAAAGAATGAGGAATGAACAAAAAGAAACAAAGAAAATCCCTTTTGAGGCCTGTTATTGTTTCTAGGTGAACACCCTCAATGAAACATGAAATGAATATCAACTTGAAGTCTTTCACATATACTATATACTGTCTTTGAACCTGTAACACAGATATATTGATACTGGAGATATCGAATCTGTGTTGGCTTCTAGATATTATATATGGATTTTAGATGTATTATGTGCTGAATTACTTAGTCCATACTGATCAAGATCAAGTTGATTGTGATCGTCTCACACCAGATATTGCATAAGATTGAGGAAACGGAGACCTACTAGGTATCGTTCCCCATCTTTTCTTCCTTCCCTTCTCTCTTTCCTCCCCTCCACGGAAAACACACTGAGCTCTCGATGCTCGTTAACCATTACTGCTCAGATACGAATCCGTTTGCTCTCTGCCATATCCACTTTTACTATCTCCTCTTTAAGCTTGGTGCAAAATGATGCTTTTTCGAGACAGTAAAATCTCACTCACTTCGTTAACACTCACCTCATTCACGCTGGCATAAGCTTGCTAAAGACGCCAACTTTCGAAATAAATGCCTCCGTCATGGCATTGGTCCGGATGCAAGCCAACGCCAAAGCTGAAGAACCCTTTTGCAGTGGCACCACAACCGTGGCGATATCGCCACTGCGAAGCTGCCTCACCTCAAATTCGGACCCTCACCGGCCTACTGCACCGGATATCTGCATTGCGGCCGCGGCCGCTGTCTTTGGAATCGGATGAGGCCATCGTTAAGCTACTGCTTGAAACAGGCAACAGGCAAGGTCGATGCAGACATCTCCTGATCCCCCGATCTTTCGGTTCGTTCTATCTGATAGAAAAATGTTTCGTCATCGCTTGGCGAGGAACCGTCAAAGCCCCCAAGTTATGTAGCATTTTGATTAATGGCATCAGTGCTTTGATCTCACCCCAATTAAGGTAGGACAAGGTCGGTGCCTTGGCAGGCAACTTTTTCTCTGTCTGATTTTTCGCCCTCATCCAGATCCAAGTTTTGAACGTTCCAGCCCTCCGTGAGTCGCTTCCTTAAAGTACCATTGGACTGTCGAGGCCAGCCGATCAAGCCTTGGGCACTCACTTCTGTGAATGCGCACCGATCTGCGGTTCTGGAGACGGGCCTGAACTGTAATGTGGCATTTCTTCTGTGTCATCTCGAGGAGCCAAATCTCGAGGAGCCAATCATCCGCTGGCGACCCAAGTGAGACAGTCATGACCGCTCAGTCTCTCACCGGCGAAGGATCGCCACGGCGGTGACTGTGAGAGGAGTGCAGGCTGCAGAGTACTCGCTTGAAGCCTGCCAGGAATCTTGACCATCAACGTGCAGGATAACATTGCCATAGACTGGAATCAATCATGGGAACTAGACATTCGATTGGAGGAAATAACGCCTTACCCTTGCGTTGAGAACAAAGTGGAGGGGAAAAGATGATGCATTGCTATTGCTAATTTTAATCTGTTGTCCCTTCTCATTTTTCATTCTCGGAGAAAAGGTCGGCTATATATACATAAATTTGTGGCATTCAACAATTTGAGCAGCATCCTAATGAATTACGCAAGAAATGTTGAGTCATACGGGAATCACATGCCATTGGGGGTGGTTCGAGATTATGAACCAGGTTTGCAATTCAGGTTACTCCCAGTGCTGGCCTTCCGTTGAGGTTGCAGTAAAGTCGTTATTTTTTTATTGAATTAGTGACTTGACGTCGACGAGGTTAAGAAGATGTATGAACTTTTCATCTTGACGAGGCAATGGTTTATTATTAGAGAAGCCATCGGCGGGGGATCCAACAGATGTTGACACGGCGCTGTTGGACTTCCTGGCGTGATTATGGATGTCAACGTGTTTCAGTCGTTGTCATAATACAGTTTACCCGTTAAAGGTATCCTAGGTAGCCAATAGGTTATTGTAGGCTTGTAGCTATTAGTAACAGAGAAAAAGCACCACTATGAGCTGCTGCTGCCAACATAGGTCGCTATAGATGCGTTGTTAACAGGTAGAATCTTCGCTGGGTTAATGGAATGTGCTTCGCGTGAAAGTACATATAATATGAACTGGCTAATGCAATTCTTTTTCTTGTTTAAAAAAAGACGACAAGGAGACGGCCAGTCTTGTAACACCGGTTCGAAGGATATTCATGCAGGCATGCCGTGGCAATTCTTATTGGTTGCTTTTCCCATTTGAAATAGTCAGTCTCCGGACGCCACAGAAAAAGGGATTGTCGAATCTATGTACATGGTACCCAGGACTCCAGAAAGGGAAATAACAAAATTTAGATGCGCGAGTCTCCAGGCATGCGGGGTCTTTCAGCTACCAAGTTGAGTTCTAATTCTTTCCTATTCACAATGGTCCGCTTGTTTCATTCACGTGCCGTTGTATTTCACAGATCGGTGGTGTAAGTCCTTCTCTTGTCTGGAGGAATCTCGCGGACCTCGATACCTGACGCGACAGGTCTCGAGCGCCTGTAGGTAGGAAATATCTAGCAACATCGTCAGCGAAGGAGTCTTGACGATAGACGGTACGGTAACTCTTGCAAGTTCGAGCCGAAGTGAAAGATTTCGAAAGATGGAAAACCAGCGAACATACCTTGGTGCCAGACCAGCCTAGTCGGAAAGCTGTCTCATGCGCGACCAGCTCTCCTAGTCCAAGCATGAGACCATTGACAAACGGCAAGATGAGATTGATGGCCGCCCCACGCAATATGCTCCAGAGTGTCGGCGGTCGGTAAAGAGCCAGTGGCGAACTAGACGACGAAGCCGGAGAGGAAGACAATTCATTGTTCGCCGAGTAATTCTCCGAATCGGATGGAACGGTCAGGGTGGAGTCATAGAGCTCGATGTGTGAGCCCGAGGTGCTTTGTGATGCCATGCTATGATGATAGTAGTAAGCTGCGGGGAGCCGCCACAACAAAGTGCGAGAGGTCTCGGGTGTATGACACCAGATATTCTATTGCGTCGTTTGCAGCTTGCACGGCCGTCAACGCAATGCATATAACTCACACTTACCCTCGCTGAGCTCGGCGGTCGTCGGGTGAGATGTCGGCGAGGTTTGTCGCCATCTGGCAAAACTGCTTACCTAATGTAAGTGCTTTTTTTGGAGCCCTTTTAAGGTCATTCCCACGGAAACGAAACAAGCTTTACGAAGAGTTCTAGGGACGTGATCAGTTTGGATAGACTACTACTATGTTTTAAACTTGGTTCAATAACTAATATTTGCAAAATTATGGTGTGTATAGTGTCGTTTTCCTAAGAAGATGACCACGTCGGAGAGCCAGGAGAAACGGAAAAGCAGCCGGAGAAGGATGGAGAGATGATATCTGAACCGCAGGAAGTCCCTATGATCGTCCACGGCATGGAGATCTTGGTCAAGGGGAGCAGTGCAGCATGTTCGAATTTGGGGTACGAAAGCTTATTGTCAAATACCCGAAGAACGTCGTGTTAAGGCGAATAAGATGGAACCACGAAGAAGAATCGGTTATCTTGTAGGATACGTTGGTGATCATGGACATCTCCTCAAGATATGGTTCCCAGATAAGAACGAAATCGAATTACCGGGGATGTTGACTTCCATGAAAGGAAAGATGATGAATCGCCGCTAGAGTATTCACACCATCTCCAGGGCCTCCTGATGATTCTGGTCCAAACAACGAAGGTGTCGCTAATGATTCTCGATTCACGTTAATTTCAGACGTCAGAAAAAACGTCCCAAAAGTTCTGGAGAATCAGCCTCAAAATGACGAAGAACTCATCACTGGACTTGCTAGTAGAAACATTGTCTCCTACTCCCGTTCTTCCTACAACAACACAAGCTGTATTACCAGCTCCGGAGTCTACTACGTCGTCAGTAACTCAACCGACTACTTTTCCGATAGCTCAATCAACACTAGAAGAAGTTCCTTCTACTGACCCTGTATCCTCCGCCGTACCTTCTTCCACCGTTCTTCCTTCCATCGAACCAACGAGGATCTCCTCACGTTCTGGCAAAGGAATCCCACCTAAACGACTTCAAGATGAACAAGTGGGGCAAACGATAAAGGAACGGGAAGAGCGTGAGAACAAGAAGCGAAATCGCGGATATCGCGGGATTGCTCTAGCCAAACACACCCGATTCTCTGTTGAAAAATATGTATATCACGTCAAAATTCCTAAGACCTATGCCGAAATGCTCAAGTCCCCAGTGCTCCCCACAAAAAGGTTTATGGTGGACGGCAATGCAACTACAGGTCGACAAGTTGGTCAAGAAGAACACATGGAAACTCTTCGGGAAACTCTTCGAGAGACACTACAGTCTACCGTGGATGTTTTGCCAGGAAAATAGGTGTGGGATACGAAGCAAAATTCAGAGAATATTATCACGATGGGTTGCTTATGGAAACTTTAAGCAACGTTATAATTTCCCGAACTGTTCACCCGTTGCTGCAGAAGCTTCTATCAAGATTCTGTTTTCTTACGTCGCTATTCACGATCCGAAATGGAAGCAATTTGACATGGTTACAGCTTATCTTAACGCAGCCATGAAAAACCGGTCCATTTACATGGGCAGCCAACCGGCTTCGAAACTTCCCATCTGGTGTGCGTAGTGGCTCCTTGGTGGAAAGTAAAATTTCCCTCCGTTAATTCGTATATTCAATGGGTAAAGCCTCTTTTCACTCCTGTTTTCTTACCTTCACTAACTCCATATAGGGGAGAGTATGGGATTCGCTACTGCCGGAACTTCAAAGAGCATTTGTATTCTACTACAAAACTGTCTTTTCTTCCGGGCGTGAAATCTGTGGGCGGATCATCCCAAGGTGAGAACTTAGGGTGCCAACTGCAAGATCCGGCATTTTTCTGGTATGAGACCTTCGTCGAAGAACTCAAGAAAAGAGGCTTTAAAGCGTTACCAGAAGATCCTTGTGCTGTCAAGAAATCCAAATTGCAGCCCAAACTGATGAAGAGATGGACACCTTCCTTGCTGAATTGGATAAAGTCTTCAAGCTCAAGATTTTGGGTAAACCATAGCGATTCATAGGCTGCGATATCTACCGGGATTACGCTACAAAAACGATTACAATTTCTCAATCTTCTTACGTTGAAAAGATCATCTCACTCCTCAACGACCCTAATTGAAAGGAACCGAATACCCAATGGTTGTGACGTCGCTGGCAACCTACTATATAAGTGAGCGCAGCTCTTGGACTGTCGTCCAAG
>NPHW01005008.1:0-25769 GCA_002240705.1 Elaphomyces granulatus | reverse complement strand
GCATTGATGGCTGATACGATCCTCGTTTACTATTACAGCGGGTAAGTCAATCCAAACATATGTCCATAGATCCACACTGCATTGATGGCTGATACGATCCTCGTTTACTATTACAGCTGGTAAGTCAATCCAACTATGTGTCAATAGATTCATACTGGACTGATGACCGATACTATCCTTCTTGACTGTTATAGAGAGTAAGTCGTCCTTCTAGGCCTACGGTGGAGCTCAGTGTTAAAAGTCATGGTTAGACTCCATTATCTCGAGCTGTAGAAAAGGGGGATGAGATAATTGTGGAGCTGCTTCTTAAATATGGCGCTCAGCCAGACTTAGAAGATAGAGGTAGAGAGACGCCGCTGTCACGAGCCATACGTGCGGGTAACACAGTGCTTGTTCAGCTACTAAACTCATACTTGCACCATGAGTGCGGTTTGGAGCCTAGGTGAGAGAATATCATGGTAAAGATATCGCAACAGAGACAGTATGACTGAATTACCTAGTTTCTATGGCGAGGATTCCTCCACTTGATACCCAAATTATGTTATGAGAGTGCGACACTGCGACGACGTCACGGGCAAAGAGGCCGCATGTCTTCTGCACCTCAAAAACAATAATTGAATCCACCAGAGAAAGATGGCCACCTAATTCTGGTCCACAGGGGTATTTTAGTATTCCAGTCTCCTATATTGGCATATAATAACACAGATAGGGTGGTGTTGGGGGCCAGGTGGCTTTTTTGTGGGATGAGTCTACATCCCAACCTCGCTTGTTCCAACACCCTCAGGGAATGAGAAAAATCTGAACTATAGTAGCACCCCCAAGTTAGCTTTGATACGCTGAACAATCCTCGTTAAGCTCCTAAAAACCCGGCGGGAAAACGGAGAAGAGTAGCGTTATTGTGGTCAGCTTATACGTTCTGCAGCATGGCGTCAAGGTCTAGTTCTTTCTGAAGCTCCCAATTGGTCTTTCGTTCTTGTAGTCGTCGAGTTGATTGTTCTATATATGGATCATTCCGTCAGTACTAAATGAATCCATATTCGGGAAGTACCCTTTAATTAATCTAGGATTTGTCTATTGTATTGGTAAGTGTTGCAACACGCCGACAGTTGACGTTGTTCCAAGCCGGACACCTTTTTTTCCCCCAGTGTTCATGATGGACATCAGTGACGTTGTGTCCCATCACAACCCCATATCAACTCAGATCAGTATAGAAATTTGAATAAGTATAGCTTATACCTTAATCACTACATATATAATATATTACAGTTTTTACCTTTATTGGAATTGATTTGGGGACGTTTTGTTGAGAATATGTCAGGACTATTCAGGGTTGAGCCCTCGCTACATCTCCCAACAGAATATGTATAGTCACATCATTTTTCTCTCTCCTTTCATACCGTATCATAGCCACTGATGACCGCATAAATTTAAGCTAACCATATACCCCCTGGTGCTCGCCTGACCTTGTCCTCAACCACGGCTCATTACTGCCAATGCCCATTTTATATGCAAACCCCCAACTTAGGCCAGCAGCCAGCCCGCATCTTCAGTATGTATCCCCCTTGGTGTCCGAGAGGTAGGGCTCAGTGAGGAACTGCTTCCACGAGCTGAATATCTCGTTAATTTCGAAAATCTTTACGGAGGACTAAGCTTACTAACTTTTCATATGACTTTAATAGGCCGGTTTTCGACGCCGCACTGAGAACATTCTCGTCGTCAGATTCAGGACAATAACCACGACTGTTCCCCAATATTGTATCTCTGTAATGGAGATGTGAGATTGTCTCGGAGAATTTTTGGATGAGTTTGTAGAGTTCGTCTTTTGCTTCCTCGTTGTCCCCGAAATTGGGATCGTCAGAAACCATAATCTTAGACCTGCTATGTCATTCAATGGGGATCATAGGGCCTTGCTTATTCGGGTCTGTTCGGATAGCATGGAACTAGGTCATGGCTTCGGGGAGAGAGGCGGAAGACAGTATACTAAGACCCAGTTATCCACATATCGAAGCAATCATCTGTGTATCGGGGAAGGCTTCGAAAAGGAGGTCGCGATTTGCTCTTTCACGGAATTTCTCGAGATTCTCGTGGAGGTCGAAGGGGAGAATAATATGCCTAGCAATATCTAATTTAGAATCACCACTGGCACCATGCACAGGCACATAAAGGGCAAGGGTGTCCACGGGGGACAATAAGAGATGACCCTAGAGAGTAGTTAACGCCAATAGATCAAATGAGAGCTTTACCATCTCGACTCTGCCCCAGAAGATACAAGTGAGACAATAACACCTAAAAAATGGGGAGCAGCTATGCATTCTTTAAGTAAGAGGAAAGAGAATCAGAAAGAATCTCACACCGTAATCAAAGTCATGAGGTTAGAAGCTTAGGGAAAGTTTACCTCAGGGGAGGTTGACCAAGTGCTAGATTATATCATAGGTATCATTATATACACTTTGAATATGTATACATATTCACAGTCATATCTTAGATATCTGATACATATAAGTACATGGCAGACGAAATGTGAGTTGTTGAGTGGAGAGACCAGCACGGCGCTTTCAGTACGCATGTGTGTATATTGGAAACGCCTTGATTTGAACCCTTCAAGACAACCGCACCATAAGATGGTGCACTAAAGTGGGAGAGAGCACGATATGTATATCGCCGCTCCATGGATGGAGCACCAACTTCATTTAGGTCCACATTTGGAATAATTTTCGAGAGAAAATTAACTCCCTGGCAAGCCTTGGAACAAGGACCTCGAACAGGAAAACCTGGTGTTGGCTATCTATCGTCATATGAGCCTCCTGCTGGCTGGACCACCGTAAGCTTAGAGGTGATTATCACCCTGTCGGGGTATGAGATGGGGTTATATACTTTTCCATTCGAATTAAAAAAATCTTCTTTTCTTTCCCCCGAATGCTTTTCGTTTTTAGGTTCGACTTTACAGAGTGGAGTAGGCATTACTTCATATTTCCTTCTCTTTCCTAAGAGTGAAGTGTTTGTCTTCGTGAGCACTTGAGTTCCACAGAGCGGCCTCGACAAACAGGCGAGTGTGTAAATTAAGCATTTCACCCTTTCTGTTGTTAGAGAGGCCGCTAGCAAGGGAAAAACAGGCTATGGCTTTTTCAGATGCTCAGCATCACTTTCCCTGCTGTTTTTTCGTGCCTCATCTAGCATTGTGTCGATACCTCTGTCCTTCAGAGCTTTCTACGACATCTGTTAGTGTGAACAACGCAAAGATGTGTTGGTAACAGACCGTCAAACACTTCTTGTACTCACTGAACAGCTCTGCACACTCATCCTGAGTATTTCCTCGCAAGTACTCTATACTTTTGATTCAGTGGATGAATTTTGTGGAGCAACATGGAGATCCATACTTTCACTATACCATCTGAGAAAGCAGGTGTCGTATTTCCTAACCATAGGTCAGATCTTCTCTTATTATAATAGTAGCTGGCTTAACTCTACCTACTCCTTCAAACTGTTGCATGCTGGTGCAAGAGATGCCGACATGGTGGATACAGTAATGGTTTCTGGAGATGAATCGGCTCGAACTCACTTTCTTTCTTAAATTGTCCAGGTGTGATAAACAAAAGAAATAATTGCTTGTTGCAATTGCATGATACTGATTACGAAGTAGCTAACTAGTCTGAGCGCTGAGACTAAGAGCTAACTAGTTTGAGTTAGAGTAACTCGGCGGTAGTTATTTCCGCTGCCGCCCTTTTTTTTATTTTTACATGTCCTTTCTCTGCGGCTCCGCCAACTTCCAGTCATCGACCTAACCCTGTTTAAAGTCATTCAAAGGAATTTACTGCCATATTTTCTGTTTCTTTGGACTAGATTAATCTTTATTTTTCTTCTCGCGATGATACGCTGCTCCGTTCATAATGGATTCCGCAAATGAGTTTACATCTTTCCATGACCAAGTCACTTCCAAGCTAGTGCAAACAACACGCGCTGTGGGACGGCTCTCCTCTGAAGATCTCAAATTCCACAGATCGTCCAATAGAGACGTTGCAGAGTCATTAGATGAGCAAAGCGCACGACTGTTGTCTCTGACTTCCTCGCTTCTTAAAGTTGTGACTGTCGGTACTGATGTAAAAGCCCCAGTTTTGCACAATGAAGAATCCATCGAGGACAATTGGCGTGGGTTGGTAGATGTTATCGATAATATGCTAGAAAAGACCGATGCCTGCTTGGACGAGTTTACTGGAATTATCAAGAAACTCAGTCCCTCTCAGGAGGAACAGGGCCAGGCGTCCCGACATAAAGCTGCATCCAAATTTCCTAGCGTCTATGAAAGCGATGCCTCAACTCTTCCAAAACCACAGCTGAAATTTCATCATCCTCCAAATAACCTGGATAGCTCACCATTTCGCCCGCTCCTTAAGACCAAGCCACATGCTATTGTACCGCTTGAGGAGTCCCTGCAGATAATCGATGCCAATTCCGAATCACCCTTGTGAGCCACCCCTTTATCCTTGTTGTCTGACTTTATTTTTTATTTCATCTCCTAAGAAGGAAGACGAGATATTGCACCGTTTGCTAACAGAACTTTTATTCATTAGCTACAGGAACCCTTACGAAGAAGAGATTCGAAATGCCAAATATCCTCTCTCCACCTACTCTATTTCCCCGCCTATTAGCTACCAGCCATTCGAGTCGACCACTGCTACGTTCGTCAACACCATGGAAGGCGTTAATGCTATGTTGTCGGAACTGAAGTCCGCAAAGGAGATAGCAGTCGACCTAGAACATCACGATGCTCATTCATACCGTGGCCTTGTGTCATTAATGCAGATTAGTACGCGGGAGAAGGACTGGGTGATCGACACGCTCAATCCATGGCGAGAGGAATTGCAGCAACTGAACGAAGTGTTTGCCGACCCCAATATCTTGAAAGTATTTCACGGCTCTTCGATGGACATCATTTGGTTGCAGCGCGATCTGGGCCTCTACGTCGTCGGGATGTTTGACACCTACCATGCTGCCATTGCTCTTAATTATCCTAAACGAAGTCTCAAAGTTCTCCTCGAACAATTCGTTGAACTGAACGTTGACAAGAGTTATCAAATGGCTGATTGGAGGATACGGCCTTTGACGACTGGGATGTTTGACTACGCCCGGTCTGATACCCATTATCTCCTCTACATTTACGACCACCTTCGCAATCAACTTGTAGAAAAGTCGACTGCCGAGGAACACCTGGTCGATTATGTCCTTGAACAGTCGAGGACTGAAGCTCTCCAACGGTACGAACACACGGCCTATGATGCAGCGACGGGACAGGGGCCTGGAGGTTGGTATGACTTTCTGACCAGAAACGCCGTGCCACTCAGCAAAAAGCAATTTGCCGTCTTGAAGGCTGTTCATCAATGGCGTGATCAAGTAGCTCGAGAGGAGGATGAAGGCGTACAGAGTATCCTTCCGAAGTACATCCTTCTAAGAGTCGCACAAACGATGCCTCCTAACAGGGCAGCTCTTTTCAGGACACTGTCTCCTGTTAGGCCAATAGTTAGATCCAGAATAAGTCACTTGCTAGAGGTCATTAAGGCAGCAAAGGTCGCAGGCGAGGATGGTCCTGAATGGCGCGATGTAGCTGTGCCCGCTAGAGGGCCGCAGACGTTGGCTACTGCTGACACTGCTCGAGTTGAGAAAGGCCTTCTGACACCGCTCGATAAGAAAGACGCAGGACAGCCCATAGCCTCGCGATCCGACGTATCACAGTTCTGGGGTGCTGTCCTGCGGCAGCATGAAGCCACTGCTCCTAGCCCATATTCTGCTGTCGCTTCCATGGAAGCACTACGTCTTTCTCTTCCGCTGCCACCCATGCCTATGACAGTTGCGAAAGCTCGTGAAAAGCTGGGGAGTAATGCCGCTATCAATACGGTGCCATTGGCGGAACCGGTGGCACCTGTGGTGCCCACCAAAGACTCGCAAACAAATGAAGTTTTCGTTGTGAAAGATATTGCAAGCAGACGCAAACGAAATATCGACAGTCTCAACGAGAGAGGCTCTTCTTCATCTGCGACTAACAGAAGCAGTAGTAGCGATGCCGTTCCTGAAGTGGATATTATAGAGCAATCTGCCCAAACATCTCACCGAAATCCTCCAACCAAATATGTGCCGACACAGCCGTCTCAAATGCAAAGGACGAGAAATCTGGTCCAGGAGGTAACCCCATTCGATTATTCTACGGCGGCATCGGTCCTCCATGCCGAAACGGCTCCAAGGGCGGGTGGATCTCCATCAAACTCGTCCAAATTCCCCTTTAACCCTTACACTAAAGCTCTCAATGCCCCACCGGGCATGCCAAAGACGAGAAAGGACAGTGGGGGGAAGACATTCACGTTCCGACAGTAGCGAAACTTATTATGGACTTAATTGCATTGTCGCCTGCAGGAGCACTGACAAACTTGATTTCATGGATTGTTCCCTTCAACTGCACAGTTTCCATTATCTCATGGAAAGGGCGGGATACATATGCATTTGCCCATGTATTATACCTAGCATCTGGTGTGTTTCTAGTCGTAGGTATAGAGAAATAACGTCGTTCTAGGGTAAAAAAAGCATTAACCAAATGGCATATAGCTAGTAATCTGTATTCTGCTGTCAGATCTGAAACAAAAGCTTCGTTTCCTGTAACCTTGGCTGTAGATCTCCCGTCCCTTGGGTTGCACGACCCGGTCGGTAATCGCGGGTGTGTAGGAAAACTGTCTTGTCGGGCTTTACTTCCTCACTACGGCCGCGGGACCACATATGAGATATGGATTTTTTTTAACTAGATATTCTAAGGAGTCAGGACCATGCCATCAACCAACCCAAGCATCCCTCGATCGGTAGCCCTGGTTTCCCGGGGAATGAATGAATGAAGATGTAAGACTTGCTCATGCAAACATCTGGATGAAATTAGGTAATTAGCGGCAGTTTCACCATACTGCGGGCCGCAGCGATAACCTGGTGGGGCCCCTTCTGGGTTCTGAAGGACCAAAGGATCGTTGGGCGGGCCGCGAATCTTAATGTCATGCAAAAGAAAACCAGAGAAAAAGGAAAAGAAAAAGAAAAATGTGTTGGCCTAAACGAGCTGTTGTAGATTGGGTTTCATGTGTGATATACTAATTAAGCGATAGCGTCATTGACGAGTTATATGATAGTAGATACTAATATAGGATAGATTCGAACAGAGCATTCATATATGGTTATAAAAATTAGGATGATGTATATTCGATCATTAGTATGATATAATTGAAACTTCAAACTCATGTATGATATGAGGTGGTACATTATCATCCTGGCTGATATGTACATCCATGCATATGCACATCTGGATATGCTTAATGATATCTTCGGAGGCTAGCTGCTGGTTACTATGTTATATAATTAAGAGGTTGCTGTAAACGCCGTCGGTCGATCGGAGAATCGGTTTAATAATATTAATAATTCCGCAGGTTCTATGGCTTCCAATTTATCTCTCTAATAAGACTGCAGCTGCTTTGCAGAAGTTGCTCTATTGTGATTGGAGCTGCATCATCATCATCTTGTGCTATAGTATAGCTACCGGGTTTTTTTCGTGGACGAGGTACTATACATGTGTTTGACACTAATAACTAACAAAATAATTTAGATTCTATATCATTCAGATTCTGATGAATTTGCCATGTCCTATACCGTTTTATCTGTAGCACTATGATACTACCCACGATATTGCAGCTATATTTTATTAGTTATTAATCAAACTTTCAGTCCAAGAAATATTCGTCCATGTAACTAACCGATTTGAAATTAAATAAAAGAAGGTCTGGGCCGAGTTAAAACCCTGGGTAGCTCTACAATACTAGATTGGGGTATCCATAGTAGCTCGTTTTTTTTTGCATGCATAGGTAGGCTATGGATTAGGTATGGCAAGACTAGTACTGTAGATCAAGTTTATCTTCATCTTTATCCTTAAATGACATTAATGTCCGAGCTTAAGCTTCTTGAATTAATATGGATACTCCAAGCTTGCTATTTGTTGAGCTTGGAGATGATGTCAACATTGGTGAGAAGTGTATTTCGGTGATACGTCTTTCACACCTGCAGCATTCGCGAGCTTTATTAATTAATTCTAGCTACGAATACAGCTAGTTCTTTATGCCTTTATAATAGAATAATTAAGCAAATTCAAACTCTAGATCTCAGCCGGTCTCCGACCCTTCAATTACTCATGCCGTAGTCAGTTCTCTGTAGTAACTATATCTCACCTACTACGGGGTATAACTGAAGGAGCACATAATATCATTATCTCGTGCCTGTCATCAACTTCTCCATGGATTTGTCTAACATTTTGAAATGGGGAAACCCACGTCAAGATTGATTAGTTATAACTTACCTAGGTAGAGAGAGCAAAGCCCCTCGAAATGAGGGCTAATGCGTAGTAGACGGTGCTGAAAACATACAGGATTGTTAGAACAATGTAGATAGATATGTAGCTATAGTCTTCTATGTATGATAGTCTTTTAGATCTATCTCCACCTACCTCCCAATATTTGTCAACCAACATCCTCTATATTGAAAGCTTATGCAGGACAATAAAACGGGGCCGGGTCGAGGTGGAGTATCTATCATACGACCTCACTATGATAGGTATAGGTATATCATAGTCGACTTTTTAAATATTCACGCAAGGCAACTAAGAATAAGGTAGTTTCCCTACCATCCTTCCTCCGCTTCTCAAACCCTTAATACGTCTCCACCTCCCCACCTTAACATGCTAATTCATTCTCGTCATAGTACTATATATGTATACGAAACTTAACTCAACAAATTCCAAATAGTATCATGATCAGATGCAGCACTTGAAGTTGACTGCTCTTCATTTCCGGGGTGGTATTGACAGTCACACACCTTGAGCGAGATCGCCCCATTCCAGGCATATTTACAAGTATTAAATCGAAACAGGGTTGAAGACTACTTACCACGCCGGCGCTCGCCCAAATGATCCAGTTTTGTCAACAATCCAACAATCCAATCCTGAGGGATCATGGATGTGCGGATATATCATCTTCGTCGGAAGAAGTTCTGAATCAAGCTATGCACTGGCAAGCGTGGGTAGTAGTTGAGAATCATCATCAATAACGAGAAGGGGAGGTCATTGTATTGTTTTAATTGCATCGGTGAGGTTAAATGAACTCCCTTCTGTGGGATCATCAATAACGAGCGCATTACTAGGTAGAAGGGAAGGTCGTTGTATTGTTTTAATTGCATCGGTGACGTTAAATGAACTCCCTTATGTGAGATTATCAACTGAAAGCTCAGGCTATCAACGTCTAATCACATGTTTATAGTATCGCGATACAATTATCAGGTTTCAGATTTGATATTGGATTGACTAAGTAGGTATTGCAATGCTCAACCGATCCTAGGACCTAATAAATGCTATGATAGACTGTAGTTACTAGTAACTCAACTAAAAGACTACGACAATCGATCACTTCCATGCGACATACACTCTGTTATGATCCTAACATTACTATGATAGAGTCTAGGGGAACATCTCTAGATTTACATATTTGAGAAGACAGACTCGACTCCATTGGAAATTTGGATTGATTTTACGACATTCTCACGAGTTTACTCGAGCCAAGAATAAATCTGTTATATGTAATATATTAAGCAATGACGGCGCTTGTTTGTCGCGTAGAGGGTATGTAGTCATAATACATTACAGGCCCTGCATCTAGATATCTCCGGCCTTATCGACTCTTAGTATATCGTTATTGACCACTATCATTTGCAAAAAGCTTTGATACAGTTAGCCAATCCAGGGTTTATTATTATACTACTAAGTAGACTATATTAAACATTGTTTGCTCATTTGCAAAATGGTTTGATACAGTTTGCCAATTTCCGCTCCCTGTACTACTCCTTCCTGCATATTCTAATGTTTGTATCATAGTAGGCCGCAGAGTAATAATTATGGAATTTTTAGAGTTCTTCTCCACATATTTGGCCTTGAACATCATTGCCATATGCATGCAGTGGCAATGGCCATCATCTGCAAAAAGGTTTGATGCAGTTAGCCAATTTCCCCTCATTGTACTACCTGCCTATTTACCCCTGCATAACTAAATAAAAAGGGTTCTAGGCTGCAGTAAGTTGTGGCGTGATATTCTGGATTCAAGATCGATACTACTGTAGTATGCCATGTATGTAGAGTACATATGCTTGTACAAACGCTCCGTGTGCGTATATGGGGCTCAGCACCAGCATGGATGGAATACATACAGCTACATACAGCTAATAACCTTCCCATCTGCAAGAATAACTTGAAATTGGTGCATTCAAATGATGTTATGTAGGTAACTATTCACTGGAAATACTTTTTGGATATGAGCCATAAAGTCTACTGTCCGAAAGAGACTATCATTAGTATACATTATGCGGTTCTAATTTCCAATTCGCTATAATTTCTACAGCTGCAGAATTACGTATGCATATTATCCTGCCTAATCTACGGAGTGGAACTATATAGCTGGCTGGACGTCGATCAATCCATAATATCTCAGGTACTTCGTACTAAAGTAGGTAGTTTATCACATGATGTACGATTAGTACTCAGTTACATATCATAGTAATAATAAAGAATTTTATTTCAGGCAGCCTTTAGTAAACAAGGGCGTGTATTCCATGCTACCACTACTTAATGATCACAATAAATGATAGTTGCAAATTGCAATTATTGGCCAGAGTATCCGCTTGCAAGTTGCAACCGTTAAGGGTTACACTACCAGCTTTCACCTTGTACAGGGTACATAACTATCGTACTCTACATACCTCTTACAGGCTACAGCTATCATAGTTACTCTACCTATCATAGAGGCTAGGAGGGCATATAATCCATAAACCGCGTCTGTAGATGAACCGCTGACTATGTTATAAAGCTGATCACCGAATGGCCCCAGGGGAAAGATTCATCTTGCTGAGGTAAGATTCATCATTTCCTTTTGTATTAAATAAGATAAATAGTAAGACTACATCCAGGATTCCACAGGTTCCCATTTTGAAAAACTACTGCTCTCGTCTGTTAAATTGGCCAGTGATCTGCGGTGAACCTTGGAATATGCAGATATGGTAGATACAGAGCATCTGCCGAAGAGTACATGACGAGGTAGAGTATACATTTGATATATACATTTACGTTGTTTCCAGTTTATCTATGGCCAATGGTGAGACGCGGCTTCTTGCAGCCATCATCAAACATTCGATACCTGTGCAGAAGTGTGCAACTTTTATGGAAGCATAATAATATAGTTTCCTCTACTTCGATGTTGAAAGATTTGAGCATATAAAATTAACGTTTCCTCCTAATACATAGTACATACATGCATAATCGCTTACCAGAGGAACGAGTGAAGGTCGACCCGTGATTACCACTGACCAGCTAGAACACTTAAGGTACCATACCTAGGATGTATGTATGTATGAGTACATATCTACCTACCTAAGGTATATACATTCGACCATAATCCGTATCTGGTATCATATGTATGAAGAAAAGTACTAATACATAACTACCTGTAACGGAATGATGCCGGTACTCACATGATCGATACCTATTTAACTCCACATCAACTTACGGATAGTAAAACATTTTCAATAATTGACTTCAGGGACAATTACCTTGTTGGTCCTTTCTGTCTCTGGTACCTGCATCGGCCAACCTTACCTGTGAATGTGGACTAGACTGTGTGGACTGGCGCATTGCCTAAGAGCAACGGCGCAGTGCAGCTGACCCAACTGTCTCCATAATGATTCATCATAGTACAGTAGGTAATCATCATCAGGATCTCGGCGCACAGACCGTCAAACCGATTCCGTGAGAGACCTGCAGCATGAACTACTCGAAGCATCAGCGTGGTGCATGCATATGATAGTATATCACTGAGGTTCAGAGGGCATTCCGGACTCCTCACGATATTCTGTTCAGTACGTCCGTATTATGCCTTATTATCATTCCACCTCATCGCGGTGACGCGGTCGAATTGAATATTGTCGAGTTGAACGCCATCATTATTACGTATACAACAATGCACATACGACTAGAAGATCTAGAGCGGCCATCCAAATGTCTGCTTTTGTTTTCTCGGTTGACATTGACGTCCAGTTGGGATTCCGGATTCTTGTCGGTGAGTTCCCAACGGAGGACATGAGGCGCAACGTCACCTCCGTTTATATACTTCTAACCAACTGTGATGGCTGTGATGGGCGTCTGGCATTCTTGATGTGCAGGGCTAGCGTGGAGTTTATCGCGCGCAGACCCCTGTGCGTCCTGAAGTTGGGATACGGTTTTACCCTACCGTTTGACAGATGATGACTGTAATATATGTCGTTTTTGGAGCATGGCATACCGGGACCTGGTGATTTGTAGATGGCCAACCACACACTATCAGGTAGATACGCTGTGAGTGGACCACCGGGTTTATATGGCTGCTACATACTCTCGTGATGCTACTGACTAACCATATGGGATAAGAAGGAGCACAGATATACATAACATCATGATACTCCGGACAAAGATCGAAAACGGGCCGACGGAGAGGCAATTATGATATGATAGGACCCGAAAAGGCATCATCTCCAGGTGGCAGACGCGAAACGCCCTCGAAACTCGAGTCCAGCCGCCTTCCCTTGCATTGTTACACCATCCAGTCTGGCCCCGGGTGAGCCCGGGCTGCCCGGTAAGGACAGAGAATGATAGACGACGACATGATACATAGTTCATAGATGACATGGAAGAAGGTGCATCTGGGGGCTCTGCCCCGAGCATCTCATCAGCCTTCTCGCGACCATCGTTGAACGTTGTTGTCTTGCTGCTGACCCCTCCCCTGCATTATCAGTGTTGCGATGCGATATCTCCGGATCCCCGTCTACACTAAAGTACTCTACACTACTCTTATTAAAAGTCTTGTAACTTCTCGAGCTGCAAGCGGAAGACATCACCTCATGTAGGCGATGTGTTTAGACCATATCAAACCAGTTAAAACGACTAACCGTCTACTCGTGCTGACCATGTGGTACTACATACAGACATCCACACCGTTGTTGGCGCATGGAATCTCGTGCAGGGAAGAGGGAAAGGATCAACTGCATTCTTTTCCACGAAACTATGTATGCGAGCCTCTTTTGTATATTCTCCGTGCTTGGTGCGGTACCCTTCTATTGTATGTATTTACTCTAATGTATTTAAAATGTCATCTCATCAGTGCGGAGTACTAGGAAATGTACTCTATATAGGTACCTACAGTAACTACGGGTATGAATTGGGATATCTCAACCTCGCAGAGCACTGAATGAAGCACAGGCGGAGAGGTCGTACATGTCGTCTTCTGCCTTGTTGTCTGTTGATCCCGTTGTTCTCTCTTTGTTCTCCTCTTTTGACCTTCAACTCTGGAGGGAGAACTGCAGGCAAGCGTGTTGCATTCAAAGGACCAGATCTCTCTCGGACTCAAAAGGAAACTCACTGGAGCTGCTGGCTTCCCCCTAAATAACTTACATGTACTAGTAATAACCTGCGGCATAAGCGTGCCGACCGTTTCCCTCTAGGCCCTATTGTAGAAAGCCCTAACACACCCGAAAGTTCATAGACTCCAGGTCAGCTGTCCCTAAGAAAAGCCTATAACTAGGTATGTAAAGTAAAATCGAGCGAAGCAAGACAACTAGACAAGTAAAACATTAAGGCCCCCCTCCTTGTTCAAACAAACTTTTGCAAGCTTACTTGCATCCCCCTTTGTGTGCATCTACCTATGATATACTTTGCGAGTATGGATGATATGTCATCCTCCACTTTTTTACATAAGTATGTACCTTCTCCCTTTCCCCACTCACTCTTTCTTCTTTCTCCTTTCTGCCTCATCCAATAATCCCTCTGGCTCAGACGGTTGTACCTGATTACAACCACACAATCTCAATCTCTGGATACCTGAGTAGATGGAAATGCTGTCAGGTCCCGTCAAGTCTTCCCGTCCCCATTCATCCATTTCCAACTAATATTATTATTATTATTATTATCATCATATCATATCATATTTAATCATTATTATTATCGATCTTTCCTATACATACATACATAGATACTGACGGTCTGAACCCTTTCTGGTAAGTACATACATATATTCTGCCAACGCATCATCCCACCCCCCACATACCTAAGACGACACACATACAGAAACCCCCCCCTTCTTTTTCTTTGGCTTCAGCCTCATTCATCCGTCTAAGAATATGGCTTTTGTTGATGTCTGCTGATCGATTCAGCCGCCCCACCAGTTCTCGACTTTAATCCTCTCTTCTTTGCAGACCGTCCGCAAATACCCGCATTTTATTATCGTCTCCCTTGCTTGTGATCGAACAATGCATCGGGGCCGTGCGCCAATTGTGATTATTATTTACTGATTGATCTTCCTCCCCTTCGGTCCCGTTGCTGGACTTGTGAATGGGAAGACTTGAAAGTGAAACACGTCGTGCGGTGAGGTACGGGGAAACCAGCTTCGATGTACTATCACTACTATCATACCACTGGGTTGATTACGTGGTGACGCTGGCTTTCTGTTTGCTGTGGCTTCCCGAGGACTGGTCCAAATCGAAAGTCCTGAGGGTTCGGACGGAGGGTGGTTGCGACTCTGCCTGCGCCCTGTCATTGTCACTGTCTGCTTGATCGAAATAATAAACGAAATCCGACTCGTCGTGGCATAGTAATTTCACCCTTGGCCCGCCCTTCCGGCGGACATCTTCCTACCGTCTTTCTACATAAGGGCTCTGAGAGCGCCTTCCTTCTACAGCAACGGTGAAAATGTCGGTCGCAACAATGCTACAACCGGCGTCGAGAGCTTCCCGTGCCTCGACGTCGTCGTCTTCCTCCTATCAACCGATTTCGCGACAGAACACCATGTCATCCCACGATACCCGGTCGGTCCGACAATCGAAGCGCATTTCGGTCACCGCGTTGTATTTGTCGATGTCCGCAAAGGACAAGGATCTGGAGATCTCAGATGAGTTGGCAAAAGGTAGGCGCCCGGCCTTGGTCTCTGCTTTCTATGATGGACAATAGATTCATGGGTATTGCTGTATAGCTCAGAAATACCTCCGCGAACTAAAGGCCAAGATCTCTTCTCAATCCAAGAAGAATTTCGTCCTCGAGAAGGACGTCCGCTATCTAGATTCCCGAATCGCATTGCTCATTCAAAATCGCATGGCACTGGAGGAGGTCAGTGGTTCCTCCGCGACCCTCAAATTTGAACCATTCCCCTTTAACCTTCTCTCCTTGATATTGAACTAGCACAGCTGACGGCGTGCAGCAAAATGAAGTCGCTAGCCGTCTCGACGATAACATGGACCCCCAGGAGGGCGTTTTCCCTAATGATGAAAAAACGCAGAGATACGGTAATCTCCTTTTCCTTCTCCAGTCGGAACCACGCCATATCGCCCACCTGTGTCGCCTCGTCTCATTGTCTGAAATCGATTCCCTCTTGCAGACGGTGATGTTTACGATATACGGGAACCAGTATGAGAGTCGCGAAGAGCATTTGCTACTAACCATGTTTCAGTCTGTCTTGACCTTTCAGTTTGATAACACACCCGAGTACTCCTCTCTTCTGCGACAAAACACTCCGGTGTCTCGCATGATGACGACTTATACCCGCCGGGGACCCGGTCAGACATTTTTAAAAAAAGTTCTGGCCGACCGGATAAATAGTGTGATAGCACTGCAGGATGTTGATCTGGAAATAAATCCGTTGAAGGTTTACGAGGACATGGTGAAGAAGATCGAGCAGGGGACGGCAACGCTACCTGATGATCTTCCCAAGTCCGTCACGGCCGAGGCCGCATCCGAAAATGCGCAAGTGCAGGCTATCATCGCCCCCAGGTTGGAAATGCTCTCCGAGTTGGCGAATACCTTCCTGAACACGATCATTGATGGCCTCGAGGAGACTCCGTACGGCATCCGCTGGATTTGCAAACAGATCCGAAGCCTCTCGCGACGGAAATACCCGGACGCCCAGGATCAGACGATCTGCACATTGATTGGAGGATTCTTCTTCCTACGATTCATCAACCCAGCCGTCGTCACACCACGACCATATATGCTCATCGAAGCGACACCCACCGAAAAGCCGCGTCGGACACTGACGCTGATCGCCAAAATGCTTCAGAATTTGGCCAACACGCCCACCTACGCCAAGGAGCCATACATGGCCAAGCTTCAGCCTTTCATTCATCAGAACAAGGAACGAGTGAACAAGTTCATGCTTGATCTATGCGAGGTGCAGGACTTTTATGAGAGTTTGGAAATGGACAATTATGTGGCTCTTACGAAACGGGATCTGGAATTGCAGATTACACTGAACGAAGTGTACGCCACTCATTCGCTATTGGACAAGTATAGCACCGCGCTGGCGGCTTCCGACCAACATTCTCACCTTCACACACTCTTGCAAGAATTGGGACCTGCTCCACCACAGCTTCCCCGAAAGGAAAATCGGACAATCAACCTACCGCTCTTTAGCAAATGGGAAAGCTCTCTGGACGATCTGACGTCGGCTCTTGACATCACCCAGGAGGATGTGTTTTTCATGGAGGCCAAGTCGACATTCGTGCAGATTTTACGCTCTCTCCCTACGAACTCATCCGTCCTCCGCCGACCGTTGCGGCTCGACCGGATTGCGGAAGCCGCAGCTACCCTAAAGAATGACGCTGTCATGGTCCGGAAAGGTATCCGCACCATGGAGCTATTGAGCCAGCTGCAGGAGATGGGGGTCATTGACCGTTCCGATGAGTTCAGCCTTCTTCGTGATGAGGTCGAGCAAGAGTTGGTGCACCTTGGCTCATTGAAGGAGAAGGTCATTGATGAGACGAAGAAGCTGGAGGAGGTATATCAATCGATCCGAGATCACAACGCCTACTTGATGGGTCAGCTGGAGACCTATAAATCTTATCTGCACAACGTCCGAAGTCAGTCGGATGGCACGCAAAGGAGACAGCAGAGGAATCAGGAGCTTGGCCCATACAAGTTTACCCACCAGCAGCTAGAAAAAGAAGGGGTGATTCGCAAGAGTAATGTCCCCGAGAATCGACGGGCTAACATCTACTTCATGTTTAAGAGTCCCCTACCCGGGACCTTTGTGATCAGCCTTCACTACAAAGGTCGGTATCCCACCCTTCTCTTAGGTCACGTCCTTATGTGCCGACTTCTTTCCTCTCTCTCTCTCTTTTTTTTTNNTTTTTTTTTTTTTTTTTTTGCCGCGGTTCTGACAATTTAGGATAGGGCGGGTCCGAGGACTCCTTGAATTAGATTTGAAGCTTGATGATCTCTTGGAGATGCAAAAGGATAACCAAGAGGATCTCGATCTGGAGTATGTACAGTTTAATGTGTCGAAAGTGCTGGCACTTTTGAACAAACGTTTTGCACGGAAAAAAGGATGGTAACATGATAAGCATGGCAAGAGATATACGCTATCTCCATATTATTTAACAGTGATCTAAACTGGCTGTGGTGAAACCTCTGCTGTCTGATGAATGAGCATGCCAGCCTGCATCTCCTTACGATCTATTTATTTATTCTTCTGTCAGGTTTTGTTGTTTTATATTATTGTCTTATTTATTCATTTAACCACCCCCTCCCCCCCATTTTTTCTTCTTTATTTTTTATTATTATTTTCAAACATTTATCTCCATTTACATCATCCTCTAGCGTTGTCATAATTTGTTCCTATATTCTTTGACTTCTTGCTTGTCAGCCTCAAATCACTTGTCAGCCTCAAATCACCCGGGTGAATAACTTTCATCTGGGATCTCATCCTAACCATCTCCGCTGGATCGGGGTGGTCCGCCCCGTTATTTTTCTTCTGGCGGACGTTCCTATTGACGGTCTGGTACCCATTGGACATTTCCCTTTTACAATCTTGTCTCTTCTACCTTACTTTTTGTTTACTTCGGTCCCTATTATGAGAGGACTTGATTTATGTAATAGTAGTTACGGTGTCTCTTCCGGGGTCGAAAATGCCTCAGAGTTACATTTTTCATCCACCCTTCGGCCTGCATATGTCTGTTGTTTAATTTTTGTGCATAGATATGCATATAATGCTACATGCTACACTGTTTCATGTCAAACCTCGACTTGTTAAAGTGAAGTTTCCAAGTAGCCTATCATGTGGATATGGAGATTCGCGTTCATTGGTTATATTCTTTTTGAAAGAGGTAAAAAGTTGGCATATCATGATATAGTCAGATTACGTCTGATATTCTTGACCCTCTTCATCTATGTAATAACGGTAATGACTACCTGGCAAGCTGGACGAGGCCAAAAAGATGTACCAACAGCTACTATGTAGCTCCACACAAAACGATTTCTCCCTTCTCGAGCGTAATATTCTTGAGGGAAAGATACCTATACATTATCATAACATCAGACTTTTTCTTTTTATTTTTTTATTTTTTTTTCTCTGTTTCCCCTCGACGACGTGGCGCATTATTTTATTATTCCCCGCTATCTCACCCTGCATGCCTAGATCTTCCCTTCCAGTAGTTCAGGCTTTAAAGTTGTCCACCACACAAAACCTTAGTCCGCTCTCCGCAAGTACTCAATTTCACTGCCCAGGTGATAAAGCAGAAGGCCAAAGAAAGAGAAAAGATTGCACCTAAGAGCTTCTTCTTGGAATAGAAGTATACTATCTTACTGTATTTCTCTCTTTCTCTCTCCCCCTTCTCTTGTATTCAACCTTTTCCAAATTCCAGCCAGACACGCTTGACCCCGCACTGCGTTGTGACTGCCACCAGGGAGAAACAAAAGAAAAGAATAAAAAGCAGAAAGGATAGACTCCTAGAGGAACAAGGGGGACCATCGCAAACTCTTTGTCTAGAACGAGACCATCATGACTGAGTCATCCGCGAAGGAGGTCCCCCTGGATCCTAAATATGATGATTATGACTATCCTACGACAGCGCCTGAAGTGAAATCGGGTCATCCAGGGCATACGACTCCCGAACAAGATGCTCAGGTATTCCAGCTGCGCAGCATGCTGGAGGCCATGGGATACACGGAGCGTCTGGACACTCTGACCATGTTGCGGTTTCTGAGAGCTCGGAAGTTCAATGTTGAGGCGGCAAAGACTATGTATGTCTGGATACCTTCCAGTCTATTCTTTTAGCTTCCTAGACTAACCACTAACCACTGGGTCTGACAGGTTCGTTGACTGTGAGAAGTGGAGGAAGGAGTTTGGCACCGATGACCTCGTGCGGAATTTTGTGTACAAGGAAAAACCACAAGTGTTCGAGTACTACCCACAGTACTACCACAAGATAGATAAGGTTGAGAAGCGTTGTTCTTTTTCTCCCCAGTTTGCTTCGTCTTTTGACATGGTTGCTTATATATCTTAATAAACTAGGATGGGCGGCCCGTCTATATCGAGAACCTGGGGAAGATCGACCTTACCGCCCTGTACAAGATCACAACCGCCGAACGAATGCTCCAGAATCTTGTTTGTGAATATGAGAAGGTGGCGGACCCTAGGTTGCCGGCATGCTCGCGCAAGGCTGGCAAGCTTCTCGAAACTTGCTGCACAATAATGGATCTGAAAGGTGTGGGGCTTACCAGTGTGCCCTCCGTGTACAACTACCTCCGTCAGGCTTCTGCCGTCTCTCAAAATTACTACCCGGAACGCCTGGGTAAATTATACCTTATCAATGCACCTTGGGGGTTCAGCAGTGTCTTTAGTGTTGTCAAAACCTTCCTCGATCCCGTCACTGTGGACAAGATCCACGTCCTTGGTACCAATTATCAAAAGGAACTCCTCAACCAGGTTCCGGCAGAAAACCTCCCCGTTGAGTTTGGTGGCACCTGTGAATGCGACGGTGGATGTCGACTCAGCGACATGGGTCCCTGGAAGGAGAAGGAATGGGCTAGGCCGCCTAAGTGGCTTGTTCCTGGGGAGAAGAACGGTGAGGCGGAGGATGAAGAAGACGTCGAGGGAGCGGCCGAGGACAAGGACGCGGGAATTGAGAAACTAGAGGGTCGGCAAGCCGTGCCAGAGAAGGGGAATAATGATGTTATCGGGTTTGGGGCCAAGGCTGCCGCATAGACTTTTGCATTTTTCAAATCTCCCTTGAATTATCGGTTCGTTGTTTGGGACTTTCCTGCGCCGTTTTCTGGGTTGTTCATCTTCTTCGTCTTTCGTCATTTAGTATTTACATATTCTTTCTTCTTCTTCTTTGGGCCTATACTATGATAGAGCGTTTAGTCCTACCACCCCATGTAGGCAAAAGCTATCCTAATCTATCCTATCATATCCTATCATATTCGATCATATCATATTCTACCTGATCCAGACATCTCTACCATTTCTTTTCTTTTCCTTTCTCCGTTCTTTCTTTCTGCCAAATAATCGATCCCTCGACCTACCTCTCTCTCTCTCTCTCTCTCTGATGATTCCATCCATACATACATACGATAACAACACGAATCACAGGGCACCGGGCTCTGCAACGCCAAGTCTTTAAAATTAAGATATGATACTGTACACATATACGACGAAGAACAACCGATCGGACGGACGGCTGATGATGGGTTTGAAGAGAGAAGAGAAAGGAAAAAAAAGGTCTAGAGGACAATTATGATAGGTAAACAATAAGATTGGTGAAACACGTTTTAAAAGCGAATCATATATATATATATTATTAACTATTAAATAATGACACTTACCCTTTTTTCTTCTGGTCTCATCAGTCTCATTAGATAGATATTTATCTATCTACATTCTACATATACGGCTACAATGTACATATCATATGATACTTTAAACTCTCTTTCATGTCTTCTCGTCTCGCTTGGCAGCGACGGCGGTGGTCATACATACATATTATATCATCTACTAACTACATAACTACATATCATATCATATCATACAGATAGAGAGAGAGACGGTATGTAGGTAAGGAGGTAGATGCTATGATAATTACCTAGTAAATGTGGTTAATTCTTGGGTTCATTTTTATTTCATTTGGGTAGTTATAGGTAGGTAGTTAGTATCAGTAAAACCTCGTAATAATGGTGATGATAATAATAAGTGGAATAGTTACTAAGTATACTGGAACGTTGGCGGCAGGTAGTTAAACAAACTATCAGAGAAAGAAAGAAAAAAAGATGGAAAAGTTAATAACTCCTTGTTTACCCTCCCACCTGCTCTGCCGGAACGCCTGTTACCGTTGATCTCTGTCTATAATCCCCCCTTCGTTCCGTTTCGTGGGTATATGTATGCGGCCAGATCTTCAGGCGATCAAAGGGGGAAAGGAAAAGGAAATCTCGCTGCTGCCACCACCCCCCAAAAAACGAAAAGAGAGTTATTATTGTTGTTGTAGAAGAGCGTCATATCCTAGGCCTTCCTTTCGTTTTACATCCTCTCGACTACCTCCGTCGCCCGGACGGCCCGCTCGGCCTGGCCTACTGTCGTGGCAAGCGCTCGGCTGCCATCAGCAGTTTCTGAATCGTGATGGTCGTCTCCTGCGACGACGACTTCGCCTTGCAGGCGGAGGAGTATCCTCAGGGTGTCAGAATAGGTCTCAGCCATGTCGCCGTGGCGCCAGCGCTCTGCTTCATGGTCGGACCCCAAGGGGGCCTGTAACTTCCATTCACTCTTTGAAGAAGAAAACGTTCTCTTCGGTGGGTCTTGGACGGGATTCCCCGAGTTCGACCCTTCTTCTTCTGTCTTGGTAATTCCGTTGGCCATTTCGACGTCTTTCGCCTCCCGGTCCAGCATTTCCGCCTCCGCATTGTCCTCTGCCAGCGCCTTAGCTAAGGCGTCTGCGTACGCCTTGGCCGCTCTCTTGGGCGCATCGCGCCGTAGTTGCGCCACAGTTGTCGTAAGAGATTCGAGCTGTGCGTATAGCGATGTGACGCGCGCCGCGAGCGCACCATCGTATGGCTCGTATTCGACAGTCTCGGGAGTCGTGAGCGTGGCAGAGAAAGGGAGAGAGCTGTCTGTTCCCCCCGATGACGAGACGAAATCGATGCCGTTGATACTGATGGAGGCCAACGCAGAGGTGAAAGTTTGAGTGATAAACTGTAAAGGTGGAGCCATGTCAGTGCCATCGTTTGCATTTTCATTTGATTCCGACAACGACCAGTGATGCAATAGATATCTAGATACATGAATGAATGTACCAACATGGAAGGTTTTTATGTGTCTGTATTCGTACCTCATCAATGAGCTCCCTGACGCGCTCCCTCATCGGATCTGGGGTATTGGGATCATTGCTGGCAGAGGACGGCAGATGCAGATCGAGCTTCTGGCGCGCGAGCGCGACGGTATTGGCGTATAGATATGTCAGGTCTGCCGGTGACTGCAATTCAATCTTGCGATGGTGAGGGGTTTGCATGGTGGTGCGCGCCTGACATTCCCTTCGCGGTCGCGTCCATACATATCATTATTTGAGTGTTTCTTCGGAGTTCGACACTGATCACTTGTTTTGAACTGATGTTACATATAATCAACAACAAGTGCGCGCCAAGACGGGAAACGATGTCATTTGCCATCCATCCCTGCTTTCTTTCTGCATTCTTGTGCAAGGACAAAGGAATTACAAGCAATGATAGGTATGTATATAAGTAGGGTCTTTGCTTTGCTTGGACAGTTTCTTCTCTCTGGCTCAGTTATCTTATCATAGATACTTATATCTTCGGGCCTCTCTTCCCCGGAGATGGAGCAAGCTTTCTACCATGTTTGATTTCGAAGTCAAGAATGGCCGATGGCCAAACCCAAAGTCCATCTGAGCATCTTTCCTCCTTCGCTAATGCCCATTTATATACCTGACTATAGCTATAATAATATATACGGACTCGTTTGATGCCACCACGTTCGTGATGACATCATGGAAAATAACAACACATCAGTCATCGATCTCGTCGACAATACCGTTCCATCAGTACAACCCTCAGACCGGACTCCAACTCAGTCACAGCCCGCAACAGGGCCTACAGCTCTCACCAAGCTTCTTACACGAGGTTCGATTAAGAGTGAGCTAGCAAAGAGGAAATACGCCAAATGGCAGCCAGACAGGCTGGGAGTGACGGAACATCCTGCTATTGACCAAAGACCTTCTCTCTCTCCAGCCCCATCTACAGATGGCATATCAAGGGAATCAGCAGAGGAGCAACAGACAGGTCTGGAGACTACGGATAGCGCTCTCCCCAAGACACAGAATGGAGATCAGACCGATGCCCCGTTGGAGCCCGAGCTTCTGAATGCGCTAGATGTGCTCTATGAGAACCAGAGGGGTTGGTCTCTCTTTGGGGTTCCACTGTACTCCCATCAATCTTTAATGCAGTTCGATCCGCCGGCCTGGGTGACTCGGGACTTCAGGGAGAGCCCCGTTGACGTGCGGAATGCACAGACGCCGGATCCAAGCTGGACATGGGCTTGGAAGTGTTGGTACGTGGACATGTCAAGCGATGTCGATGAGGATGGCTGGCAATATTCTTTTTCCTTTCATTCGAGGTTTGCCTGGCATGGCTCACATCCATGGTTTCATTCCTTTGTGCGGAGACGTCGCTGGCTCCGGCTCCGAGTCAAACCCGTCGCCGGTAGGCATGGGAGGGCCAAAATGGGACAGGATTACTTTACTATTCACACGAAAGTGAGCAGTTCAGAGTCGAGCATTGCCGCCGCCGCCCCTGGTCCCTCGGAAGTTCCCGTTGGCCGCACGAGCCCAGAACCGCCGAACGAGGCGGATGAAATTGAGGACATCCCGGCCTTGATGCGAAATTTGGAGGCTTCTATCGTCGATCGCGAAAGAATCGAGGCGTTGAAGAAGTTCGTGGAGCAGGGAGGCAAAGAGCTCTACTACCTCGAAGATCAGGTGCCGCTCTACCCTATCCTCTTTACCCTGCCTTTCTTCGTCTGTGATGTGCATCACTGCTGACTCCCTTCCAGATGCCAGCCATAATGTCCCTATTTGTCTTCTACACATCACGATGGCAATTCCTCAAATACCTTGAAAGCGAGATCGATACATTATCTCTTCCCTACGATGAGGCTCCTGATACTGGGCAAAGTGAATCTGACGAAATGATACAAAAGCGAGATAATCTGGCTCGGGCGGCAGAGGCGGTGCGACGCTATATTGCTGGACACGAAATATTTGATGTTTTAACGGAAGAGAGCAACCTCGATCCTGCTCTTACTGCTTCATCGCAGTTAGCGCAGAAGCCCTTGGAGTTTGAAGAGATCAGAGGCATTCCTCGAGAGGCCGACGTTGGGCAGGAAGGCCATATTTACTAGAATAGTGTCCATTCTTTTTTTCCCTCTCTTTTTTCCTGCGTCAACAGCTTGGAACAAACATTTGGGTATACTAAGGAGATAGAGATGCGTGCACGATCTTGACTTCTCTATATAAGTTCTTGGTTTTTCAAGACTCTTAACTGAGATTCTTTTGGACTATATATGCACAGACGGACGGGTTACAGCGTGCTTCTTTAGGGATTTTTGGTCCGTTATCCTTCAGGCGTTTGCCTGAGAGCCGTGCGGGGTTTCCTTTTTACAACCTGTTGCTTTCGTTGATATATTCCACCTACCAAGGCAGGTAGATACATAATGTAAGTATAGAAAGGACATGGAAAGTTGTGGCCTTTTTCTGTGATCATATGCCAAAGTCTGGCCAAACATCAACGCCTTTTAATTCAAACAACTATCCACCCGAAACAGTTATTATTAGCTAGTATTACAATCTAGTATTAGATATTTAGAATACATATATTTCATATCAATATTTAGTATTAGTATGCTAACCTTTCGCTTTTCGCTCAGCCCTAACTTAATCCTTCCTTCCTCAGCCTGACTAATATATGCTTCCTGGCAGATACATATAGTTATAGACCTGTAGGGCTTCCCACGCCGTACAAATACCGTATTCCACACGATAAGAGCGATATACCAAGCTTCTCCGCAATCGCTTTAATTACCCCAAGCGTCAAGTAGAATACGTAAAGAAAGAGGCTTCGCAGCGCCTCGCATGACACCTGTCTGACGGCGATGGCTCGTCACTTGGATACGTAACTGGATCAATAATAGTTTCCTCACGCTTAGAGATCTGGATAACGCCGTTCTCTAGATCCTCTATATCGGAGGCAGTTCATTCAACTTCATTGCTTGTCGCGATCCACGACAGAACATCGTGGAGGCATAGTGGATGGCGAAAAACACCATATTGATAATGGTTGAGACAATAAAAGAAGCCCAGCACCAGATAATATGGCTAATTCGATGGAACAATAAAAAGCGGTCATAGAAATTCCTCTCGCTGCGCGTGCAGTGGTTGCCAAGACTTGGCATGCATATGGCTGACAAGTTGTCAGCCGTATGCATGCACAACTCATCGATTAGTTACTATGTAGTATACTAGTACTACAATGTCATGGTTGATTTTAAGGTGTTGAACTTTATGCCTTTGCACTCGCCAACCCCGCATTCATACATTATAAAACTCGGATTCATCAGTGGCTTCGCTCCGAGATCGTACTTATTAAAGCCTTCGAAATTATTCGGTTATGTTTAATAAATACATAGCACCCCCAGCAAGAGCCACAGATTGGAAAGATCTACTGTACTAGGCCACGTTTTTTGTTTTTTTATTATCTTTGAACAGCAAAGATACATCCAAGTGTAGGTCCTGCTCTGCCCAGGTGGATTTCCATTAGTCACCATCGCGCACAATGCCTACTACCAATGCAACATGCTCTCCTTCCATCG